>PVIU01007803.1:0-88734 GCA_004026605.1 Ondatra zibethicus | reverse complement strand
CTGTAAAGCAAAAGACACAGTCATTAAGACAAAAAGGCAACCTACTGAATGGGAGAAGATCTTCACTGACCCCACATCAGACAAAGGTCTGATCTCCAAAATATACAAAGAACTCAAGAAACTAGACATTAAAATTCTAAATACCACAATTAAAAAATGGGGTAAGGATCTGAATAGAGAATTCTCAACAGAGGATGTTTGAATGGCCAAAAGATACTTAAGGTCATGTTCAACTTCCTTATCAATCAGGGAAATGCAGATGAAAACAACTTTGAGATACCATCTTACACCTGTCAGAATGGCCAAAATCAAAAACACCAACGATTCCCTATGCTTGAGAGGATGTGGAGTAAGGGGAACTCTCATCCATTGCTGGTGGGAATGCAAACTTGTGCAACCACTTTCGAAATCAGTGTGGCAGTTTCTCAGGAAATTGGGAATCAACCTACCTCAGGATCCAGCAATACCACTCTTGGGAATATACCCAAGAGAAGTCCAATCATACTACAAAAGCATTTGTGCAACTATGTTCACAGCAGCATTGTTTGTAATAGGCAGAACCTGGAAACAACCTAGGTGCCCCTCAATGGAAGAATGGATCAAAAAAGTGTGGATTATATACTCATTAGAATACTACTCAGTGGTAAAAAACAATGACATCTTGAATTTTGCATGCAAATGGATCGAAATAGAAAACGCTATCCTGAGTGACTTAACCCAAACCCAGAAAGATGATTATGGTAGGTACTCACTCATTAGTGGACCCCAGCTATAAAATAAAGGACACTGAGCACTTAGCTCACAAGCCCAGAGAAGCCGAATAACAAGGTGAACCCAAAGAAAGCATGCACAGAACCTCCTGGAAGTTGGAAGCAAACAAGATCATCAAGCAAAAGTTGGAAGCCAGGGGGCGGGATAGAGGTGGGAGGTAGGGGAGCAGGGGAAGGGGAGAGGGGGAAGGAGAAGGGAGAAGGACTGGGGAGAGCTTGGGGGAGTGGGAGGGTGAAGATGGAGGAAAGGTGGACATTGGAGAAGGGAATAAGATATCTACATTAAGAGAATCATTCTAGGGTTGGCAAGATACTTGGCCCTGGGGATCCCTGGTGTCCACGGGCATGTCCCCAGGTAGGTATTCAGGCAGCAGAGGAGAGGGTGCCAGAACTAGCCTTGTACCATAGTAACATTGATGGTTATCTTGATAACTATTATAGAAATTTCATCTGATGGATGGAGATAGAAACAGAGACCCACATTCACATCAGAGCAATGGATTGAGCCCCCAAGGTGCAGGTGAAGAGCAGAAGGTGGGAGAAGATGAGTTAGGAAGTTAGGACTGTGAGGGGCTGGTCCACCTACTGAGACAGTGTGCCTGAACTAATGGGAGCTCACCAATCCAGCTGTCCTGGGACTGAATGAGCATATGATCAAACCAGACTCTCTGAATGTGGCGGCGAAAGTTGGCAGATGGAGAACCCATCAACAATGACAGCAGGACCTATCTCTTCTGCATGTATTATCGTTTTGGGAACCGAGTCTTTTTTAATGTACTCCTTCCTAGGCCAGGAGGGATGGGGTGGGCCTTGGACTTCCAACAGGGCAGGGCACCATGCCCTCTTTCAAGGAAGAAGGGGGAGGGAGGAGGGGTGGGTAGGTAGTGGGAGGGGACCGGGAGAAAGGGAAGAAAGGTAAAAATTTTATTTCTTTAATTATGTTTTTGAATGGAAAAAATAAAACAAAACAATGTATGGAAAAAAATATAAAAAAAAGAAAATCTATCAATGTAATTCACCATATAAATAAACTGAAAGAAAAATAAAAAAATATGAGCACCCATTCTCTCCTTGAGGGGCTCTTCTATAATGACTGCAAATATGGACATTGTTACTTACATGGAAACTGAGAACTGATTAAATATATTTCTAAATACTATAGCTAGTACTCCCTGCTAGAGTATAAATGTATAAAAGACAATAAAGCTGTAAGTTTTCTTCTGAAACAAAATGTCTTTTATTGTTTAAATAGTCCTACAGAAATTTGGGAATAAATCTACCTCAAGAACCAGCATTACCATTCTCAGATATATACCCAAAGGATGCTCAAGCATGCCACAAGGACACCTGTTCAATTATCTTCATAGCAACATTATTTCCAGAAACAGGAAATGACCTCGATTCCTCTCAACTGAAGAATGGAAAAAGAAAATGTGGTACATTCACACAATGGATTATTAATACTCAACTGTAAAAAACAACGACATGAAATTTGTGTGAGTGAGGTAACCCAGACCCAGAAAGATGAACATGGTATGTACTATTCTTAAATGGATACTAGATGCAAAGCAAAGGATAATCAGATTAAATCCACAGCTCTATAGAAGCTAGGTTACAAGGAGGACCCTAAGAGGGATGCATGGATTGCCCTGTGAAGGAAAAATAGATGAGATCTCCTGGGTAAACTGTGGCAGGGATAGTAGGGAGAGGAATAGAGAGGGAGAGCAATGAAAGACAGATATTGATAGACAGAGCCACTATCGGGTTAGGGAGAAACCTTGTGCTAGAAAATTCACAAGAACCCACAAGGATGACTCCAGCTATGATTCCTATTAATAGTGGAAAGGGTGCCTGAACTGACATTCCTCTGTAATCTGATTGGTGAATCCCTAGCTATCATCACAATCAAGCAACAAGCCGAGGTCCAGCAGTCAAGTTGAAGGGAGGGAGGGAGGATATTTGAACAAGGGGGGCCAAGATCATGAAGGGGGGAATCGACAAAGACAGCTGACCCTAGTTCCTCGGAATACATGACTCTAGGCCCACAACTGTGAACCCTGAATGGGACCGAACGAGGCCTTCTATGTGAGCGACAATTGTTTGCTTGGTCTGTTTGGGGGGCCCCTAAAAGTGAGACCAGGATCTATTCCTGGTGCATGAGCTGGCTTCATGCTCAGTCTTGATGCAGGGGAGAGGAGCTTGGTCGTGCCTCAACTTTATGTGCCAGCATTTGTCGACTCCCAAGGGAGGCCTTATCTTTTCTGAGAAGAGGAAGGGAAGTAGATTGGGGGAAGCTGAAGGGGAACAGAAGAAGGGGAGGAAGGGGTAACTGTGGTTGGTATGTAAAAATGACCGAATAGTCCCTAGCAGCATCTCAAAGATTAGCCTGGTGTTATTAAAACTTATTATCTGTTTTAAGACTAGGCTTACTAACTAAAATGTTCATTTGCCACTATTTGTGTATTTTGCCATACAAGCTACACAAGCATGCCTACTATAGCTGTGGACTTCTTGGAAATGCTATTTTGCCAGAAAATTCTTTGAAAGCTCTGAACATGATTATCATTTTTGCTTGAACTTCAATTTTGAACCCACTTTAACCTGTGTGCTTTGTCATATTTTTGTAGTGACGATTGTGATAATTTAGCCTCCACTATAGGATTTCCTTTATCATTTACTGTATTAGCAGATTATGATGATGGAAATTGCTTTTGTTTGTATTTCAAAGTCTGTTTGTACTTCATTTATGAAAGGTAGCTGAATTTACACATTTAGCTCACTTTATATTTTGATCTTGTTTCTTTTCAAAATTTGTTTTTATTATTTTAATATATTTATTAATTCTTTGATATGACTCTCATTCAACCTGTAAAGATTTAGTTGGGAAGGTGTCTATGGCCTATTAACGATTACATTATAAATGACTCAATTGTGTTTGTTTGCTGTTTTCATATTTTTTTCTTCATCTTCGGTGTTTAGTAGAGCAAATAAAATGTCACTATGTAAGGACCGGGAGTTTAAGCTCCTGGTCTAGTTGTCCATGTATCCCACGAGTGAGTTTTTCAGCAATAACTTCATGAAATAGGTCTTTCTATGCACCTTTGCCTTACTTGTTTTTCTGGAATAAAAACAATACAAATGTTTCCTAACTTACAGTGTCATACCAGTTTTTAAAGAGTTCCCCTTTTAAGAGTTTTTTCCTTTCTTCTTAGTCATGTGTTTTATCTTTCATTTTAGCAATAGTTTCTTTTGCCTAATAAATCAAGCTTTAGATGCCCTCAGCTCTGTTTCATTTCATTGACTGTGGTCTTTAACAATATAGTTTCTGTTAAAGGTTTGCATGATTTTTATCTACTCCCTTAATTTTTCATTCACAACTTGACTTGTCTTTTCATTAAATCACATTTACTTTCTGCATCCTTTTTCCTTACTTGACTTTCTAAATATGTAACTAGTTTTTGAAGGCATTACCATGCTGCCTGTCACCTTCTTTTTTTGGGATGTATTTCCAGGAAACGTGTTCCATTGGATTTATCTGGTTATCATGTTTGTTCATGATGCCAGCATATCTCAATATTAATTTATATAGTAAATCTAACAATATGTATATTTTGTTGTCAATAAAAATGTAATCTGGAATCATGACTTACAATTGTGTTGGTGATGTGTCCTATGGCATTCCTTGTGCATAATACATTATCATTTCTTCAGGTGAGCTCCTTGTTCACACAGATTCATCGATTGTAGTAAAGGTTTGCAGGCCTGGCCTCTGTTTCTTAGTTGTTTGTGTTTCATGGGATGTGGAAGAGAGTTAATGACAAATTGTAATTCAGCTCTATTAGGAGAAGTGATTCATAATAGTCCGTGTGAAATTTACTCAGCTGTTTCTATGGGTCATACATCAGTAAATAAGGTAATATGTGAGTTCAAATCTACCCTACTGAATCCAGGTGTATGTATGACAATGAGTTCAATAACAGGATGATTATCTGTGGATGAGTGTACTTCTCACCCTTCACAAGAAGTTTCTTTCTGCAGCAGATTGAAACTATCAAATAAATATATAAATGGTCAAAATACAGAGAAATACACACAACTGACTTGGAGTGACCGTCCCCCCCCCCCATTTCTTATGTCTACGGTGCATCCTGATAAGTTAAGCTCTGCATCCTGATAAGTTAAGCTCAGGATACACCATATGAGATGTTAGAAAAAAAAATTAAGATCTAGAAGACCAAGATATCTTTTGTGAACTAGTGTCTCCTTTGTACGACAGGAGTCACACTTAGGTAATCTTAACGATATGCTCATTTAAAGAGGACCAGTACAGTTACAATTCCAGTTGACATACAAATGGAAAAGCTAACAACACACCAGCCCTAGATGACTAGCTACAGGAAATTTATGGTGGCTAAGCAGAATCAGACTTCCTTTGAGATATGTTCCAATTACACATCTAAGGGCAGGCAACACCAAATTGATACAGCAGGTTCTATTCCTAGTCTAATAATAGTAATAATAATAATGAAAATATAAGGCGTCCTAAAATGAGAGAAAGATGGAGCACAAGAGGAGCCAGAGGTGGGTCATTAAGGAGTGGAAAGGTAAGTACAGTAATTTTATATGAAATCATCAGAAAGAAAATCAAACAACTATATGTGATTTAAACCAATTTATAATTGAAAAATTCCAAATTAAAACATTTTTATCAAAATAGGTTGAGAATGCAAACTAATGAAAGTGATTATACTGTAATTTGTTAAATAATTCCTATCATAACTAATGATACATTTGTTTTCATTTAGATGTTTCCATGGGATTGGATTTTTTTCAGGTTTTGTGATGAACAACCATCATATGATTTTTAGGATAACTGCCTATGAATATTTTATGGATTGAATATCGAACTACCGGAATCAAAGAAGGTGATTATGGAGTGCAATGCTGTTGAATTTATTATTTAATGGAGTAAACACTTTATGAAAACAAGCATTAATGAACTTTAATTCTAATTAGATGTTCTCAAATTCAAATGCATAGCATCTGTTTCTGTGGTTGCTGCTTGTGAAGAATAAGACTATGTAACTCTCCAAGGAAAACAATATGCACATAAACCATCCCATTTGCAGAATTGATTGGTTTCCTTTTAAGAAAAATAACGCTAAAGTTTAATTCATTTTCTTGAATTGTATTTAAGAAATGGCCTGGAAAGTCCCCAGTTAATTTTTTTTGGTACTCCAATTTATAATGGATCTGGGGAGGCTAGCTCGGAATTCTTTTTGTTACTTCCTATGACCCATTAAAACCTTAGCTGTTTCATAAACTCTTCTTCGAATTTTTGCCTTTTCACTTTTGCTTAACTCCCACTTTTGTTCATCATTAACCATATTTTCTACTTCAAAATTCAAGTTCAATATTCATGCATTCTAATATAAGTGATATTTCATATATCTGAAAGCATAATAACAAGAAACCAATGAACCAGAATGCTTCTGTGTGATGTATCTAGGCAGCATTAAGTGACTTAATAGCATTCCAGGAATACAAAATAACTTAAAATGTTAAAACAGGACATGGTGATTTGTTTTTTTCCTGTCTAGCTTAGTGAATTTTGGTCTTGATGACTAGAAAGAAGGAGTGACTGTTGTAATACTTAGGGCTGATGAAAATACTCGTGTCCCAGTCGTCAATATCCAATAGTGCTGATGGAGGATTCAGGACACACATAATTATTATTTTGGCTCAGACAGAAAAGCTGGCTGTAGGAGCTTATTCATTTTAGGTTTTCACACTCTGAAATGCTTTAGTCTGTAAATTGCATTTTATTTTACAGTAGCCTTTAAAACACACCAACCTTTTTCTTTCCTTAGAATTTTGCTTATATTTTAAACCATATTGCCATTGTTTTGGCTATCTTTCTAAGAACTCTGGGTTTTAAAGATTCTTTTGTACTTTTTGCTTTGGTAATATCACATATAAATTCATAGACAGTTTTTAAAATCTAATTCTGGAGTTAAATTTTCTCTTTTAAATAAAAGAAAAAATGATAAGAAATAAAATTACCCCATTATACAAATACCATAATGGCTGTATACCCTATGCATTATAAGGTGTTCAGTAGTGTTTGTGGTCTACATATACTTGATGATAGTAATATTCTCACATGCTCAATGGATCTTCCTGAAGCAATATAGCTATTTACTATTGAATGTTAAAATTTCAGTCATTTTTATAAAGCTCGCAATAACCTTACACAAAATTCAAATGTCACATTATGGGAGAAATCATCCACTATTTAATGGCGTTTAAGACCCACTCTATGAGATGAATCCATACTCAATACTTGCAAAAATAGGCAAGAACCTGAGGCTAGACAAGTCATAGACCTAGGGTAAAATACTACTATTAATATCTAAATGTTCATAGCAATAAAATGTCTCATAATACTATCCTTCTATATCTATAGATCAATCACCTCCAGTTAGAGAATCTGATGTAGTAGATGGTGAATAACACTGAGACATATAAGTGGCAAATGTTCAGGGAGTGAGAATTTTGGACCACCAAGTCCTAAATCAGACTTATTCATTAAAAATCTTCCCTCATGGATTATGGGGAAGAGGAGGCAGGAAGATTATAAAAGCCAGAGTTGATGGACAAATCCAAAGAAACAGTAAATAACACAACAGTACTGGTTCACATATGAACTCAGAGACTATGGCAGTACATGTCAAACCTGTGCAGCTTCAAGTTAAATAAGGTCCCACACTAAAAGGGAGAAGTGGACATGGGGACCCATTGCTAACCAAAAATCTATTTGTGACTGGAATTTTCCAGAAAAGAGATAATTAATTTCTTTAGTGAAATGTCACTGGGTATATCAACTGCATTCCAGGAAAGGATCTATGACAAGAAAAATTTGGTCAACACAAAATAAAATCATTTTTTATTTGTGAACCTTTGTTTCTTTACATTTTTTACTTTTTGGGGTGTGTTCTTGGTATTTTGCTTATTTGGTTTTCTAGTTGTGCAGATACTTTTTGATTTTTGTTTGTTATTTGAGAAAGAGAGAATAAGAAGATACAGCTGAGTGGGTAGGAAGGTGGAGAGGGTCAGGGAGGATTTAGGGGAGAGAAAACAAGAAAAACATATCACATGAAAAAATAATTAAATATTCAAATGATACAGCTAGTACTATTGCAAATTTTCTCTTTTTTAATATTTGAAAATGCTAAATGGTTCCTCTAAAATAAAATATTATATATATATACAAATTATACATTAAAAATACAAATATGACTTTGATACATTTGAATTTGAGTTTTGGGCATGGTGATAAACATGGATCTATTTACATTCTTCTACATGTTGACATGTAGAATGCTAGCACCATTTATTGAAGATGCTTTATTTTTTTCATTGTATAATTTTAACTTCTTTGTCAAAAAAGTTATTCATAAGTGTGTGAGTTAAAATCAGGCTCTTAAATTTGATTCCGTTGGGTCACCCTTCTGTTTTAATGTCAGTATCAAGCTGTTTTCATTATATAGCTCTTTAGTAGAGCTTGAAGTCAGGGATTGTGTTGTTTCTGCAAGTTACTTTATTGCACAGGATTGCTTTAACTATCCTTGGCTTTTTGTTTTGACATGTAAAGTTGATTAAATTGACTTGGGATTTTTTTGGGGAGATTGTATTGAATCTGTAGATTGTTTTTGGTAATATCGCTATTTTTACTATGTTGATCCTACCTATCTAAAGGCAGGTGAGTTCTTTCCTTTTTCTGATATCATCTTCAATTTCTTTCTTCAAAGACTTAAAATTGTGTCAAACAGGTCTTTTAATTCTTTGGATAGCATTATCCAAAGATATTTTATGTTGTTTTGGCTATTGTAAACAGTGATGTTTCTCTGATTTCTTTCTCAGCCCTTTCATCATTCATACATAGGAGGGCTACTAATTTTTTCTTTTTTTGAGTTGATCTTGTATCCCGCCACTTTCCTAAAGCTGTAGGAGTTCTCAGGTAGAGTTTTTGTGGTTACTTATGTATGCTATCATATCATCTGCAAATACTAAAATTATGTCTTTTTACTTTCCAATTTATATTCTCTTGATCTCGTTTTGTTGTCTTATAGCTCTAGTTTGAACTTCATGTACTATATTGAATAGATACAGAAAGAGTGGATAGCCTTGTCTTATTCCTGATTTTAGTGAAATCGTTTGGAGTTTCTCTCCATTTAATTTGTTATTGTCTGTTGGCTTGCTGTATATTGTTTCATTATATTTATATATGTTCCTTTTATCCCTGCTATCTTTAAGACCTTTATCATGAAGGGGTGCTGGATTTTGTCAAAGGCTCGTTTATCATCTAATGAGATGATCATGTAATTTTTTTTATTTCACTTTATGCTGTGGGACAAATGGTCTGTACTCTGTCACTTGTATTTAAAAAAAAATACTGATTGGCCAGCAGGCAGACAGGAAGTATAGGCAGGGTGACCGGGCAGAAAGTAGAGGTGGGGCAAGCAGAACAGGAGAATCCTGGGAAGAGGAAAGATTCAGGCTGAAGTTGTCAACCAGACACAGAGGAAGCATGATGTGACTGCTTCGTCAATAAAAAGTACCAATCCATGTGGCTAAGAGAAACAAGAATTATGGGCTAATATAAGTTATAGGAGTTAATAAGAAGCCTAAGCTAATAGGCCAATCAGTTTATAATTAATGTAGACTTCTGTGTGATTCTTTGGGACTTAATGGCTGTGGGACTGGGTGGGACAGAAACCTCTGTCAACAACTTTATTTATATAGTAGATTACATTGACAGATTTTCATATATTCATATGATATCTCTGGGATGAAGCCAACCTGATCATGTTGAATGATGTTTTTGATGTGTTCTTGGATTTGGTTTGCCAGTAATATTTTTCCATCAATGTTCATGAATGAGATTGATCTATAACTGTGTTTCTTAGTTGAGTCTTTGGGTATCAGGGTAACTGTAGCCTCATAAAAATAGTTTGGCAATGTTGATTATGTTTTTATTGTGTGGAATAAATTGAGGAGTATGGATATTAGCTTTTCTTTGAAGTTCTGATTGAATTTTGCACTGAAACAGCCACACTGAAACTTATAGAAAAAATGGGAAGTAGACTTGAATGCATGGACATAGGAGGCCACTTCCTACATATAACACCAGCAGCACAGACACTGAGAGAAATAATTAATAAATGGGACCTCCTGAATCTGAGACTCTCTGTAAGGCAAAGGATAAAGTCATTAAAACAAAATGGCAGTCTACTGAATGGGAAAAGATCTTCACCAACCCCTCATTCGATACAGGACTGATCTCGGAAATATATAAAGACCTCAAGAAAGTAGACATCAAAATTCCAAATAATCCAGTTAAAATTGGGTACAGATCTAAACAGAGAATTCTCAGCAGAAGAATCTCAAATTGCCAAAAAACATTTAAGATATTGCTCAACATATTTAGTCATCAGAGAAATTCAAATCAAAATGACTCTGAGATACCATATTATACCAGTCAGAATGGCTAAGTTAATAAACATCAAATGATATGTTTTGTTGGAGAAGATGCAGAGTAAGGTAACACTTCTGTATTGCTAATGGTGGTGCAAACTTTTACAGCCACTTTGGAAATCAGTATGGGGTTTCCAAGAACATTGGGAATCAATATTTTTCAAGACTCAACAATACTACTCTTGGTAATACACTCAAAGGATGCACACTCATACCACAAGGTCATTTGCTCAAATGTGTTCATAGCAGCATTATTCATAATAGCCAGAACATGGAAACAACCTTGATGCCCCTCAACCAAATAATGGATGAAGAAAATGTGTTACATTTATACAATGGAGTCCTACTCAGTGGTTAAAATAAATGGGATCTTGCAAATGCATAGAACTAGAAAAAAATCATCCCAAGTGAGGTAACCCGAGACCCAAAAACAAAAATATAGTATGTATTCACTCCTAATTGCATATTAGATGTAAGCAAAGAATAATCATCCATAACCCCCGAGAAACTAGGAAACAAGGAGAACCCTAAAAGAAACATACAAAGGTCCCCCTGGGAAAGAGAAATAGATAATATCTCCTGAGAAAATTGGAAGCATGGAGGGGGGAAGAGATGGAAAATATGGAGGGGAAGGGGTGAAGGGGAGAGAGAGGAGAACATGAGTGAATGGGATGGCTGGGATGGGAGAATGACATAGAGGGAGAGCAAGGAAAGAGCTAGCATGATTGAGGTAGCCATAAGGGGCTAGAAAAATTCCCAGGAATCTACAAGAATGACCTTATTTAAGACCCTAAGCAATAGTGGAGAGGGAGCCTGAATTGGTGTTCCCCTGTAAAGAGATTGATGACTATTTTAATTATCATAGAACATTCATCCAGCAGCTGATGGAGCAGATGCAGAGATCCACAGTTAAGCGGTGTCCTGAGGTCCCAGAGTCCAGTCGAAGAGAGAGAGAAGCGATAATATGAACAAAAGGATCAAAACCATGATGTGGAAACCCATAGAAACTGACTCCAGACTGACAGCAAGGGAACCTGCATAGGATAAATTAGGCCCTCTAAAAATGGGTGACGGCTGTGTGGCTTGGACAATCTGTGAGGCCCCTGGCAGTGGGACCAGAATTTATCACTAGTGCTTGTCTGGCTATTCTCTTTGGAGGGATACCTTGTTCAGTCTAGGTATAGGAAGAGGGCCTTGGTTCTGCATTAAAATGATGTGCCAGACCTGTTGACTCCCATTGGGAAGCCTTACCCTCTCTGAGAAGTAGATGGTGGGATGGGGCTGGGAAAAAGGTGAGGGAGTGGGAGGAGGACTAGGATTGGTATGCATAATGGAAAAAGATTGTTTTAACAAATTAATTGAAAAAAGAGTACGAATAGGATAATAAAATCAACATTTTTGTCATAACAAAAGTAAAAATGAAAAATAATTCCATCAAAGACAAAGTTTAGATATTTTAAAGAAAATTTAAGACAGGTAAATGGTGTGCTATTTTACATAAAATTGAATCTTTCTAGTAATACAAATAATATATAATTACAAGTCACCACCATCAGATATTAGGTGATTTAACACCCAGTTATATAATGACTATATTAATTTAAGCCCTGAATGCTTTTTAAAGAAAGAAAAAAGAAATTTGTATATACTAAGAAGACAAAATTAAATCAAACCGATGTCACATTTTTTAATTTATTTAATATACTGTAACAGTATGGTGAAATATTACAAATGTATTAAAGACAAATCCAACATCAGGGGTTGGCAGTAGCACATGTGATTTGTTATATAAGTTTAACGGCTATTTTCTGTGCCCATACAAGAAGGATAATAAACACTATCCATTAAGGTTGCTATGAATATGAAAATTGTGAATAACAGTGAAGGTGATGTTTACAGACTTTGGCTTGTAAATGTTATACAAATGATTTTATTTTTTTGGTCTTAATCAGGGATCACAGTATAGAAATTAAGATGGTAGTTCTTTATTGATTTAAAATTTATTCATTTTTATTACATGTGTATGGGTGTTTTGCTTGTATACAGGTCTACACACTATGCCTTGGTGCCCATAGAGGCCAGAAGAGGGCATCAGATCCACTGGAAACAGAATTACAGATGGCTGTGAATTACTGTGTGAGTGCTGGGAACCAAACCTGGGATCTCTGCTGGAACAAGTGTCCTTAACTACTGAACTATCACTATAGTACAAAACTCAACCAGTTTTATAGACTGAGAACAGGATGGCAGTTGCAAGACTAGTTGTCCCAGGGTATAGTTCCATTTTGAGTCCAAACTAAGGGCAGAAAAGAAAATGCCAGAGAAAATGAATTCTGGTTGTATCCAACTATAATTCTATCACTCAAGAAGCAAAAAGCAGGGCCTGGCTTAGTAGTTACAAAAACTGATTGTTCCACCTGGCAGTGGTGGCTCATGCCTTTAATCCCAGCACTTGAGAGGCAAGAGGCAGGTGGATAACTGAGTTTGAGGCCAGTCTGGTCTACAAGAACTAGTTCCAGGACAGGCTCCAAAACTACAGAGAAACCCTGCATCAAAAAAATCAATCAATCAATCAATAAAATAAAATTAAAAACAAAAACTGATTGCTCTTCTAGAGAACCCAGGTTGAATTCAACACCCTCCCCTGGCCTCTTGGAGCACTGCATACATGTGGTGCACAGGCCTTAGAGGACAGAAAGAGGCAAAAACAGGATGATTTGAGCTCAAAAGTTCACCAGATATGGTGGTACAGGCCTTTTAAAAAATTTTTTAGACTTTTTTAAAACAATCTGTTTTTATTTTATGAACCAATCCCAGTTCCCAACTCTTCCCTTCTTCTGCTCCTCTCACCTTCTCCCCCTCAATCCCTGTCCACTCCTCAGAGAAGGTGAGGCCTCCCATGGGGAGTTAATAAAGACTGTCAAGTCACCTTGAGGGAGGACCAAGGCCCTCTGTCCTGTATCTTGGCTGAGCACAGTATTCCTCCATAGGGAATGGGCTCCAAAAAGCCAGTTTATGCAAAGGGATAAATCCTGATCCCAACTGCCAGCATCCCCACCAACTTACAAGCCACACAATTGTCACCCACATTCAGAGGGTCTAGTTCAGTCCTGTACAGGTTTCCCAACTGTTGGTCTAGAGTCAGTGAGCTCCCACTAGCTCATGCAAGCTGTTTCAGTGGACCAAATGGTCTTGACCCTTTTGCTCATATTATCGCTATTCCCTCTCCTTGAGACCTCCTAAAGCTCTGCCCAGTGAGTAGCTGTGGATCTCTGCATAAGACAGCATTTTTTAATTATTTTTTTTTGTTTTTTTCGAGATAAGGCTTCTCTGTAGCTTTGGAGCCTGTCCTGGAACTAGCTCTTGTAGACCAGGCTGTCCTTGAACAAACAGAGATCCACCTGCCTCTGCTTCCTGAGTGCTGGATTTAAAGGCATGTGCCACCATTGCCCGGCAGCATTTTAAACATCTATGTGTGTATCAGTAATGCCTGTGAATAGAATTTAAAAAGTAACTTCTGCCCTTTGAACACTACGATGAATTCAGATTAAGTATAAAGTGACCACAGTGGCTAATCAGAAGCATTGTGATCATTTTGATCTGAAATTCTCTAGGACAGTTCGCAGATTATCAACATTCATGAAGTTCTCAGGAAGACAACTTTGTTTAGAGAACTGGAAAAAAGAATGAGTTACAGTTTAGATGAAATTCTTGAGACAAAATGACATACTCTTAATATTTAATTCTTAAATTTTCTCCATCCTCCTAATACCATGGCCTTTCTATTGTCATCCTGACTTATGTTTGAACATTAGGAAGTGTAACATGAAGGGCCTGGCTTATTGGGGTTTCTATCCTGCCCAGGTCCCACAGCCAGTAAGCCCCAAAGAAATCAAACACAGGTCTCCATAAGTTATAAACTCATTGGTCCAGTATCTCAGGCTTCGTATTAGCTCTTATAACTTATATTAACCCATTATCCTTATCTATGTTAGCCACATGGCTCAGTACCTTTTTCAGCGGGGCAGGTCACATCCTGCTTCTTTGGTGGTCTGGGCAGGACTGGGAAAGAACTTCCTTCTTCCCAGAATACTCCTGTTCTCATTGCCCCCCTCTACTTCCTGTCTGGTTTTCCCACCTATACTTCCTGCCTGGCTAATGGCCAATCAGCATTTATTTAAGACATGATTGATAGAATACAGAAAATTTTCCCACATCAAGGAATATTTAATTCATATATAGGGTATTCTTTCTTATCATCTCTCTGAAGTATATAAATAGCAGAAATTCTAGGAGAAAAAATTATGAATTTTAAATTTATCAAGCAGAGAGATCATGTCTTGTGTTGGTAGTTAATTAGCCAAGAAGGAAGTAATTTGGCATGGTCAATATCACAAGGTATGCAGAATTAAGCTACAGTTGAAGGAACACCCCATCAAGCACAGAATTCCACAAGTACATAAGAACAGATTCCAGTTTGGGTGACCCTGGTACTTAGACTGTGACCTGGATACATTTAAAATTGAACTCCAGTGATCCTAGGCCCTCTGGGGAGCTCTTCCATTGATTGAAAGCAGCAGGCACACTGCCTGCTGTATATTGTACTTTATTTCTTTTCCTCAGTGTCATTCTAGCCTAGGAAATCAGGGTATTGCTAGAAATAGAAGGGATACTATTTGTAGCTTTCATTTGCACTATTCCCTTTATTCTCTATGGCCTGGATGAAAGGTTTTCATTATAATTTCTTCTCTTCCAGTGTAGTCACAGTTCCCAAATCAGCTTTCAAAGATGTACGAGAGGAATAATATTATTTTATAAGATATATTGGCAAAAATAATTGAATATAGATTGATCTACAAAGAAAAGATAGTGGTTATTGCATAAAAATCTCTATTATATCTCTCCATTTGTGTTTTGCTTAGATGATGCTAAATACATTATTTATTTAGCAGTCCACAGATCCCAGAGAAAGATATATGAAGGAACTACTACTTTAGGCCTGTTTATTTAAGTTTATTATGGTAATGCTAACTAAGTGTGAATGCTTTATGTCAGAACTAAGTGATATATTGCTTTTCTTTATGAGTTACCTAGCACAATAATTTTATGAAATTCTCTCTAAGAATTTGGAAAGATCTTGGCAATTTCTTTTGGTGCCATTTCAAATACTGTGAGAGAGATTTTGAATAAAGTTCATACAAAGAAGAATAGCTGAATCAATCAAATTGATAATAATGTATGATGTATAAGCTATATATTACACATATACTAAATATTTAGAACATTATTTTGATATAAAAATTAATATTTTCCTCGTAAGGAAATAGCAATGGTTATTAAATCCTGCAATTGACTTCTGGAAAATTGGGTATTGAAATTTTTATTTCTAAGTTTTATTTAAGCAGTTATATTAAACTAATTTTAGTATGCTTACTAATTTTAGTTCACATGTTACATGCAATTAGTTTAAACACCTATAATTTATAATAATAAACTGACAATTACTTTTTATTTCAGAAATTACATAACATACTTTACAGTTTATTTTATATATATATATACCACTTGTGTCTTTCTTTCCAGATTAAACTTATCACGCATGATGACATTGAAATTTGTTTCTCATGAGTTAATCAAGAATCTAAATTTTAGAGGTTGTCTTAAACCACAAGTAAGTTGTTTGTCATAGATGAGTATAAAATTAGACTACATATGGCTCTCTGCATTTGGCCTATCTTCTCTCTACTTATCAGGAATGGTTTAATCAGATCGCAGAAGAATAAATGCATACCTAGAGAATTAAGGGCAAAGGACTAATGGCAAAGTGGTTCTAAAATCATTGATAATAATGAATTCAATATCCTAATCATCATCTGTTATAATTCAGGTTCACTTTCATGTTTCATCAATTAGCATAGTACTTAGTGTGTTCCATATGGTGTCTGTGATAGCAAATCTAAAGACAGTCATCTCTCCTTGTATAACTTGGAGAGATGGAACAAGAATGTCTGTTTTAAATAATTGAATTAAACCTGGTCTAAAAGTATTACAGAATGTTTTTGCCTGCTCTCTCCTAATTAAGTAGAAACTCAGAGATTTAAAGCAAGGAGACTAGACATGGAATTGCAATCATGAAGCCTATATTAATAAAGGCTAGAGAATGTGTTATCCAGCAGCCAAGAAAAGTCCACAGAAAATCTGATTAATAAAAGGCAGCCCCAAGAATGCAAAGAACATAACTCAGCCAAGATGAATTAACTTACAGAAAAGAACATGACTAGGAAGAAATATTATTATCCTAATAAATACCCTTGACATGTCATGTCATCTCAGACTACTCACCCAAATGTATTAAGTGCAATCTCTCTGTGCTTTCCTTGATTGTCTCACATGCAGACATCAAAATATCAAACCTCATCCACCTCTAGAATAGCAGAAATATCAGGTTTCTTCAACCATATAATTATTTATGCTTTGCCATTATTTATAATGCTTCTTTTACCTAGCATTGTTAAGCACTTTATGTACAATGGGTTTTTTGCAATTATTTAAGTTACTCTAAATCATTTTGCCTGAATGAGAAACATGCTCGTATTATTTAATAGATATTTTACTGTATATTTCTTCAGCACATTGGTGATATCTTATTTGTTTTGATTTCTGTAATCTACAGATTATGTGGAAATGAACATATTTTTAAGTACATTTCAACATAAAGTATAACTTAGTAAATGAATTATATGCTCTTTTATTTTGGATTTCTAGGAATATCTAGATATATAAAGCTTAGAATTTTAAGCTTTTGTAACTTATGAAATATTAATCAAAGAAAATGTGGTCATTTATGGGGTTATAATTCAAATATTAAATTTTTATCTATACATTTATCATTTTAATGCTCTAGACAATTGCTCCCTATAATATCTTATTCACAGGTTCTGACTTTTATTGAACTTTTTACAATTATACAATAAAATTGTCTGAAGGTTCTATACTTGTTCAAACTTTATATGTATAAATGTCCTATTTCTCAGTTTTATTTGATGGTCAGGGAATCAAATAGAATCATAATATTTCTTATCTACAGAGTTATAAAGTTTGACAGGATGACAAAAATAATACTAAATGTCTTGACTTTCTATTTCCTTGAACACGAATCTTGAACATATATATATATATATTCATATATATATTCATAATCTTTCTCTACTTCTTTCTTTATCATTGTTTGGGACCATTTCCCCTTTTGTCCTTATAATAAAATAGTTAATTTAACTGCTTAGTTGTTTTCTATAAATTTTGTTCAAATAAAATATCTCTAATTTTTTTCAGTTTTAAATACATCTTTATATTTTTAATTTTTCATTCTTGCAAATAAATTCTTCTTTCATACAATATATCTTAATCACAGTTTCCACTCCCTCGACTTATCCCAGTCTCAACACCATCTCCTCCATTCAGAATCTACTCCTTTTTTCTCTCATTAGAAAAGGTATTACAATAAGAAAAAACAAAAAATTCTCATCATTATGTTAATAAGCACTTTACTTTGGAAAAATGCTTCCACATGGTTTTGAAAGACCATATCAGTATGTCAGCATTGTGCATCTTTGCCATTGAGACTGAAGCTTGATCCTATCAAATAGATGTCACTAAGAAGAGATTTTATTCACTATAATAATTACTACATTGAAAGATAGCTGCTATACTCAAGGGAAGAGTGAAACTGGAAAAAGGAGAATGTCAGATTGTATAGTGTGTCAGTATCTAAAATCCAGAATGATGTCTTCTTCTATACATCTTTAAGCAAATCCAGATGAACCAGACCAGGAAAGTACAAGGAATGAGTGTTGTGAGTAGATTATTATGTGAGGAATGTATTGTCTGTTGATAGTGTATTCTCAATAAGGTATCTGGAGAATTTTGGTATTTGTTCAGTAGCATATGAATGTAATGCTGTGTAATGTAATTGTAATGCTGTGTAACCTAATGTTACTGAAAATTGAATATGCTGTGTCATAGAAGGAGGAGAGCTCTTTGAAGGAATTATCCTTTGGGACATAATATGGTATGGTGATCCCAATCTTGCCTGTTTTGCAGAACCACAGAGTCCAGGTACAGTAAGCAATATTAACCCCTAGTTGTAATAGGTTTATCACAGGGGTTAATGTGGGAATACTTACTTGACAACTGTATATAAGAATTGACCTAAAAATCTAAACCTGTGGTGTCCTGGGTATTAATTAATGGTTCATTATTCAGGAGAGAAATGCCTGAATGTAGATATTTCAGAAAGCAATTGAAGCTGATTCAAGTCTTTCTGGAGACTTGGTGAGAAGTAATTTTGATGTTTTGTTGTGTTGTTATTGTTTTTGCATTATATCTTTGTCCCTCAATAACTCAGGTAGAGTTAATACCTTTCAATTGCTGATTTAGAGACATTGTCTATCCTACAAAAAGCATTAATCAAAAAAGTGGCTCACAGATCGGACCTGGAGTCATCTGGTGGAGGAAATTCCTCAACGGAGATCCATTTTTTTGCATGTAAATTTTGTCTATGTCAGGTTGATGACATATAACCAGCACATTACCCATCACACTTTTGGTTAACTCTTTTCAAGGAGACATTTACACGGTTTCTAGGCTTTTCAGCTGAAACTGCTATAAAACTCATGTGAAAGATTTTCTGTGTGGGAACATTAACTTTCAACTCTTGTGAATGAATCTCAAAGAATATATATTCTTTATTAGAGAATAAGCAATTATTTAGTTTTGTAAATGAATGCCAAAATGTCTTCCAAAGTGTCTCCTTTATTTTACATTCCCTCTAAGACTTTGCTTTATTTCCGTACCAGTATTAGACATTACTGGTATTATGAATCTGGCTATCATAACAGAAAGTTAATGGTGTGTTACTATTTATTGTTGCTTGGAACTACTTGTTGAGTGATGACTTCTAATGCTGAGAATATCTTTTTTCAACTTATTGATGAGATTATAATATATTTACAACATTTTTCTCTTCTCTTTTCTCCTGCCAAACTGTTCTATGCCCCCAACTCTTGTTCAAATTCATCGCTTATTTATTCATTAATAGTTATTGCCAGCATATATGTATATGTATATTCCTAAGTACAACTAGCTCAGCATATTGCATATTCCTAAATACAACCAGCTTAGTTCATATAATATTACCTGTATGCTTGTTTTCAGGGATGGCCATTTAAGTATGTTTTTCTATGATTATTTATTTGTACTCATATTTTGCTAAGATAGAATTTGTGATATTTTAACATTTTATTATAAAATATTATTAAATAGTAACCGTATTTTTTAGTATTTGCTATCCAGATAATTTGTTGGCCGACGCCGCTCGTTTGGTTCCCTGCTGCCCAGACTTAAATAATGACACAGAAACTATATTAATTACAATATGGCTTGGCAAATGTCTCCGGCTTATTTTTAACTAACTCTTACAACTTAATTCAACCCATTTCGAACATTCTATGAGTCACCATGGGGCTGTGGCCTACCGGTAAGTTTCTAGCTGGCTGCTGATGTCTGTCTTTCTTCTTTGGCAGCTTTATAGCATCTCTTTGACCCTGCCTCTTCTCTACTTCTGCTTGAAATTCCTGCCTTGCTCTATTCTGCTCTACCATAGGCCCAAGAAGATTCTTTATTAACCAATGGTAATAAAACATATTCACATCATACCAAGGGGAATCCCATATCAGTTATTTACCTACAATACTTTTTTGGTAGGTTGGACCTGCTCTTTTGCATTCTTTCCACAGTGTCTTTTATAAAACATTAATCTAAAACAATTTATGAAATTAAAAAAACACAAATATACTGCTTTTGTTACTCTAATCTAAAATGTATCTCCAATCTCAAGGTTACCTAGGCAGTCTTTGATGTTTCTTTAAGAAATTTTATAGTTTGACATTTTGTTCTGGGGATGGCATCCCCTTTGAACAATTTTTTAAAATAAATGTATTAGATTTGCAACTATAGTCATTCCTTTAAATAAATACCTAATTTTTACATCTCTGTCTATTGGGAAACATCATGTTTTCTTTATTATAATCTATCTGCTTACTATCTAGCAAATTAGCTGAGTTTATAACTGTGTCTTGTGTCTTTGAGCTTTTCCCTGATTATAATACATTCTATAATGTGTTGGTAATTATAGGTTATAGTAAACCTCAAGTACAGTCTTCCCACTCTGTTTTGCTTCAAGATAGTCTTGGTTACTCTGGACAATTTTCCTCTGTTTATGAACACTTTGTGAAATACTTGTTAATTTTTCTATAATATATTCAAAACTAATCTATTAGCTGAGTTAAATAATAAGTAAATAAAACAATATTTTTTTAAATCACTACAGCAACATGTTCAAACTTTTACTGCTTATGTTGGAAGATGTTGAGTCATAAGAATTACAATCTGTGTAAGATTCACAATTAAATCATGATGGTAGACAAAATAACTAACAGGTAATAGATATGAATATAATCACCTTTGTGTCCATGAACTCAGTATGTGGCTGAACTGCCAGACTGTTAGCTAAATAATTTCAATTAAGTATTCAAATAAAAACTTGATTAAGTGTGTGCAATTAAACAGGCAAATTTAAATATGTGACATGCCAGTGTTAAATCTTATGCTAATTCTCTCTAGACTGAAGATATGTTAAGAAAATTAAAGTGCCAAGAGAAGGAATAATTTGTAATACTTCATCAAACATAATTCAATTTGAGAGGACTATGCTTTATAATGAAAGCCAAGTAATATCCTGCTAATCTTGCATTTCAATGAATGGCAAGGTAACCAGTTTAGTGAGATGAATGCAGATATCATTTTCTGAAAGAAATTAATAAGAATTCCAACACTCTCCTTTGGTTAATTGAATGAAGTTTTTACATTTTCTATGCATCAGTTTCTTTACCTGAATATATGATTGAACATTTTCCAGTAGAATGAATAATGAAACAAAAATTATTAACTCTGAATTTCATATTCTCTTTAGAATCTTTCACTTAACAAACTTTTATGATATCTAGAAAGCAAAAGTGTACCTTTTGTATCTTATACAGAAGATATGTAATATAAAATAACTCGTTCAGACTGAACTATCCAAATCTCTTTTACAAAATTTATTTATGTGCATGGCATCTATAGTTCTGTACTTGGAAAATAATTTTGCTGGATTTATTGAATGAAAATTAAATTGGACTCAAAATAACATATATTTGCTTGATTTTTCCACTTGAATAAATGTGTTCCTTTTTATCTTGCTTCAGATCCTGTTCTGTCTCTGTATCCCTGAAGAAACAATTACAGAGAGAGCCACCTCAAAAGAGCAGCTTTGGGATAAATGAAACAAAAAAAAGAATTTACACTATGTAGATTTCATATTTCACATTTAAGAAGATATTTTTCTTTATTATTCTTTAAAACACATTCTAAATAAGAACTGATATTCTTTAAAATGTAGCACCCACCAAAATATTAATAATGTTTTGAAAAATAAATATTTCCTGAGCATGGAAAAACTGACAGTTTGTGTAAAAGAATCCAAACAATACAGTGATCTAATAATGACAAAATTAACATTTTTGGCTAATATACTAATTCCTGCTCTTTGACACTATAATGACCAGACTGTGATCTGCTTTAAGTTTGTGGGTGTTTTTCAAGTATATTTGAAGCTGTGCCAGTCCCTTGACTAAATTTTTTCACTGAATCAGTTTTCTTCATTTTCCCAGTGCATTTATTGAGATTTTAAGAATCTTGCTTTGAAGTTTCACATTTCTTATTTACTAATATCAAACAGAAGGCTTATGATTAGATTTTAAAAGGTATCTTATAAAATTATTTTAGCGTTTCTATATAATAAATTAAAATCATTCATATATAATGATAAATTCTGTAATACACAATAGAGTTCATATTTCATGAATATGATTTTTACCAAAAAGATGACAAAGTTGAACAGTCATTATTTGTTTGTAGACACAATATCTTTTCTTGTTTAATAACATGTGTGTTAAGTAACATTGGTAATTTTTAAATTCAGCTCTCCTACATTATATCTTCAAGACTTCATTTAAATAATTTACCCCATATTTCTTTCAATTGTACATTTATTCTTGATATTGGTGAATGAAATCAGAACCTCACACATGCTAGGCCAGTATTTTAACAGTATACGACATTTCCCCAGTCCCCTTTATTTTATATTAAGCAGTATTTTCACAAAATTATCCAGACTTGCCTAAAACTCATTCTATAGTCAATAGGTAATGGGTTTATGGCTTCTCATTCAGCCTTCTGAATAACTGTGTGCTGTGGGATAACCCCTCTGTATGCTGTGAGTATGTTTTATTACCACTGATTAATAAGGAACGTGCTTTGGCCTATAGCAAGACAGGATAGAGCCAGGCAGGAAGTCCAAGCAGAGATACAGGGAGAAGAAGGGTGGAGTCAGGGAAGATGTCAGTGAATGGCCAGAGCAACAAGAAGTATAGGAGAACAAGTAATTCCTCCTAGCACATAGCAAAATGTAGATGAATAGAAATGGGTTAATTTAAGTTGTAAGAGCTAGTTAGTAATAATCCTGAGCTAATAGGCCAAAGAATTTGCAATTAATATTAAGCCTCTTAGTGATTATTTATTAGCAGATGCAGGACCAGGCAGACAGAAAGCCTTCATTTACAACTGGGATTACAGATCTGAGTCACATTCCTCAAATAATATCAAAATGGATTTTTCAAAGGATGTTTAAGAATAAAAATATTTTAAGTGCTTCTTTATTAACCATTATTAATATTTTGATATAATTTATTTTGATCATATGCATAACCCTAACAAACTCCTTCCAAACATTTCCCATAGTGGTTTGAATTAGAACTGTCCCCTGAAATTCACATATTTAAATATAAGACATCCTTCAAAAGTTCAGTATTGATGCTTACTTTCATTTTCCAATATATAGTTTTATTACTGAATATTTGGGAAATCTTTCAAATAAAGATTAAAACATTTGTAAGAAGAAATAGGCATCAGGCAAATATGAACTTGCTGAATAGATTCAGTGATCCCAGTGGATGTGGCAAAGATGAAACAACACCACTGATTTAAAAGGAAATTTAACTCAAATCTAATGTTCACTGACTGAAAATTCAAACTTTCATTCTTAATATATTTTTTCTTTCTAATCCTATTAAATCAGATCGAGGAGTACTATACAGTGGAAAAAAAAGAATGGCATCTTCAAGTTTGCGGGCAAGTGGATGGATCTAGAAAACATCATATTGAGCGAGGTAACCCACACCTGGAAAGACAAATATAATATGTCCTCACTCATAAGTGGCTTTTAGACATAAAGCAAAGAAAAATTAACCTCCAATTCACAACCCTAGAGAATCTAGACAACAATGAAGACCTAATCTACATGGGAAGTAGGAAAAGATAAGATTTCCAGAGTAAATTGGGAGTATGGGAATAATAGGAGAGGGTAGAAGGGGAGGGGAAAGGAAGGTAGGGGAGGAGCTAAATATAAGAAAAATATATAACTCAATAAGACAATTAAAAAATCTGTCAAAAAGAAGAAAACCAGTTTTGTAGTCTAATGACTGTAAAGAGTTAATGGATGATTTAAAGTTCTCAGAGACACATGATGAGGAAGAAGTTGGAGATGTCTGAGGAAAAGCTGCTGTATTGCTCCTGGGCATCAACAGTATTAGGAATGCATTTGAAACACCATCTGTGTACTGGCCTATAATTCCTCACATTTCCCATAAGCAGCATGGGCACATCAGAAATATCAAACAGTTTTCTGTCAGATTTTTCTTTTTGACTTAATGTCTCACTATTGAAATTGATATCCTAGGACAATGTCTCATGAATATTCTCATCTTTCTTTCAATCTCTATCTCTTTCATTTTCCTTTCTTCTGAGTTGAAAAAGAGATCTTCACCTGCCTCCTCTTCTCTCCCCTTTCAAAAACTCCATCTTCACAGTCCTATTGTCAGCATTTTCATCTTTCTCACAACAGTGAGGTGGGAACACCTTCCTAAGGGTATCAATTTCCTGTACCTGATTATCTGAATTGTCTTCAGATTTTTTGAAGAGCCTTCATCATTTAACAGTCTTTAAGAGCTTTCATCAAATTCATTTCTTTTTCTAGCACCATTGCAATTTAACCTTAAATCAGGAAGGTTTATGAAAAAAAATCTTCTCTAGATATTTTTGTAAAAGATTTTCAAATATGTCTTTCAAATTCTCTAGCATTGCCTCCAGTCTGGGTCAGAGTGGATGTTCTGATTCTCTTACCGTCATTCTATCTGACCTTTCTTAAGATGATGCTGTTCTCTGGATATCTTGTTGGGGACATCATTTTCAGACTTTTGATCAAGGACTTTCTCTTCCCAGTCATTTTTGCTTTTCCTCTTGTCTTCCCTTTCTAGGCCATTCTCTTGCACCTTCCGTTTAGACTACCTTTTCAGACACCTTTTTAAGGATAAACTTTATCATTCTGTCTCTTGAGGACTGTAGATGACCTAGTAGGAGTTCATATATTTTTTTATTTGAGGTGACTTTCCCTGTTTGTTTTTATGCTTGTATCTTTATTTTCTTTATTGGGTTCAGATTCTACAAAAAATTATCCTCTTTTTCCCTTCTCAAGTGGATTCTCACTAAGTTCTTTAACTAAACCCAGGTTGTATCTTCCTGAGGATGAAGTTTAGAAGTGCTTGGGTCTTCTGAAGAGTCCTTTACTCTGGAACACCTTACTCATTCAGAAGACACAGATGGACCATGGATAGTGAACACTTTTATTGTTCTTGAAAGTACTAAAGAAGGAATCCTAAACCTCTTCATTTTCCTGGATGTATCTTCCTTTTGTTAATCTGTAATAGCAACCAATACTTAGTCAATGATTTGATGGCCAGCCTACTACATTTAGTAGTAGAGTTTAACTATAAGGAAAGTGATTCTCTGTTTATATAAAGGACACCATGCCCATGGCATCTGGGTATCCATCAATGAAAAGGAACTTCCTAATACATCCAGATTTTGAGCATTCTGCTCTTTTGTCTCATTCACTACGACAATATCATCCTGAAAATCTGTGTGATGAAGCATAGTTTTTAAAGTTAAATCTCATTTGTGATTCATCCACACTCCCATGGCATGACATATCATCAGATTATTATTTTCAGTATTTAACAAAAATTTTATTATCAAAGTAATTATGAAGATTAAGCTAGTAAAGGAGAAAACAGGTTTTAAATAGAATGAATATTTTGGATAAGATAAAAAAGGAAAGGGACATCATGATATTTTGACCTTTAATTTGTGACCATAATTTCTTTAGAATGGAAAGGTCTCTGGGTAAAAACATGACTGTACTACAAGAATTTGTTTCAAGGACTTTCCTGGACTGTTAGGAGCATATTAAATTATAGTAGAATGATATATGCATGGTGATTTTTGTACTGAGATGTGCTATTTGCTATAATAGCCACCATACTTCATTAGGCTTCTAGTGTTAATTTCAGGAAACAAATCCAAGTTTATGGCTTTGGCCTCTAAGTATGTATCTAATTCTTATACCAATACACACTGTTCTTCCAGAGCTCTGATTGAGCCAAATACTCCTGGAACTGGGTAGCACTGACAAAAGACCTAATTCTAAGAGGCTTGCCCTTTCTGAGACATTGCATATATGTAATGCACTCCAATTATTTGCTTATTCCGTATTTTCTTCTTTACTTAATTTGAAAACAAATGAATAAAATAAAAGATATAATTAACTTAAAAACATTAAAAATCTTGTTAACTTATAAATTAAAGAAACAAAAGGCAAAAATCAATAATGGAAAACCCTGAATAAGCACTAAGTATATGGGTGTATTTCATGAGGGAATCTGTTAAGTACCTTCACTTGGCCAAAACAAAATGTATAGAATACGTGTATTTATAGAGTAAGACAATGAACAAAGTTTAAATTAGATAAATCAATAGCTACGCTAAATACTGAAAATTACTAGTTACAAAGTAAATACTCTGAATTGTTTTCCTCACAAAGTTTCCCTTGTAGTGTAGTAGTCATGGAGTTCATTTAAAAATTCTGAAAAGTAATTCTATAGTATTTCAATAAATAGGTATAGTAATCTAAATACAGATAGATAAATTTGCCTTTAGAATATTCTTAGTATTAAAATATGGTAAATTATAACTATGGAATTATTGAGGATACAGTATTCATTTCTAAATGTGTTTAAAACCAGGGTGTATTATGTAAATATGAAAATGTTTAAGTTTGATGATTCACTTTCTCAATCTCACATGCAAATATAAACAATACTGTGTCAGGAACTGAGAGAAAGAGATAGGAGAAGTGTACCTATAGGAAAGAGTAGCACCAGTAGAATTTGTAGATCCTTGTTAGAGTAGAGTTGTCATTCATTCCTAAGGCAAGGAAAACAGTTGAGCTTTGAGCAGAAAAGAAACCTTGTGTAGCTATTACCCGAAAAGGGTTACTCAGGCTGGTTACCAAGAAATACATTACATTTATTCTTCAAATATAGAGCATAAAGAAGCAGTTCAGAGGGTATATCAGTGATCTAAGTAAAAGAGTATGTCTTAGACTGTAATTATTATTAAACAAAAGAAATGATCAAATTTAGGATATCACTGAAGATAAGAAAAATAAAATATAAATGAATACAAAGATAATGTGTGTGATAATAAGAAATGGTCAATGTTATTGACTTTGAGGGGATTTATGTTTAGAACTGTCATTGAGTAAGATGTACAGCAGGGAAGTGAGCAGAAAGATGCATTAATATGTGAAAGTGATACATCTAGCATGGAGACTCTGCAAGTGGGAATGTTAAGAAAATGGTATAAGAATCCAGAGTTTATGACTTAAAAAGACTAACAGTATTGAAAAATTTCAATCTCAAATGGCTTTAGTAAAAAAGGTTTGATGGTAGCTTCGTTGCTAGACCATCAATACAATAGGAAATATTTAAACAATATATCATGTTTACCTCTGGTAAGAATTATATTCTACTGAGGAGTTGCAGAGTATATATTGCTAATATTAGAAAGAAGTCTAACGTTCTTTTGTATTTATTTAATCATTAACTTGATAGTTTTTGAAATAGGCTGACCTAGATCTCACTATTAAGACCAGGTTAATTAGCCTCAAAATCCTACAGTCTTCACTTGGACTCCTAGGCTTCCAAATTTTCGGACATTACAGACATGAACTGAAGCATGCGACGTCTGCAAACACCACTTTTAGATACTACCTCTATTGGTTTCCTTTCTATATTTTTTAGACTTTTCCCACAGTTACAGGTTTATATATTGTTATTGTATTAGTCAGGGTACTCTAATGGAATAGAACCTATAAAATCAATTTACATATACAACGAAAGGGTATTTATTAGAATGTTTTACAGGTTGTGGTCCTGCAAAGCCAACAACGGATTTTGTCAACCAAAGTTTTGATAGTAGAGTAGTTGTTAAGCACATGAGGATAAATGTGTCAGCTGATCTTCAACATTTGCCAGAATCTCAAAGAAATAGACTGCAATGCCACATTGAAGGTAG
Source organism: Ondatra zibethicus (assembly GCA_004026605.1). Classification (NCBI taxonomy): domain Eukaryota; kingdom Metazoa; phylum Chordata; class Mammalia; order Rodentia; family Cricetidae; genus Ondatra; species Ondatra zibethicus. Next base: position 60,799 of record PVIU01007803.1, on the reverse strand, counting down.
TGTGTAGGCAAGTAGACTTGCTTGTGAGAGTGAGAGCAAGCAGACAAAGAGAAAGCAAGCTTTGTCTTTCCTGTCTCCTTTATAGGCTGCCACCAGGAGGTGTGATCTAGATTAAAGGTGGGTTTTCCATTTCAAAGATTCAGATTAGAAGTGGTCTTCCAACATCAAATGATTCAAATAAAAAAAAATCTCTGGCTGGTTTGGCCAACCATTTGGGTTTTAGTTAACTTCAGTTGTAGTCAAGAATAGCAATCAGAAGTCCACCCCTTGTCGACTTGACATATCATCAGTGATCTCTTCAGTAGTGCACTTATTCACTGATTTGTAAATACTTTTAGAAAAATTATCACTAAGGATATATTATGGAAAGATTAAAGAAAATCAGGTGTAGAAATTGGGGGAAACAAGTAAACAAACTCCTAACAATCCTCAGAATATCTGTTAGGAATATCAGGCTTGTATACTTTCAATGAATTACAGAAAATTACCCCCAAAGTTATTCTTGCTTTCTTAGAAGTGTGGTTACTATGTAAGAGAACAGTGCAAGTTCTGCAACTTCTAGAGTTGTTGAATCACTGCACTGTAAGAGTTACTAAATCAGTGCAACTCTAAAGGTAGCAATTAGTGTGGGGTTTGACGATAACAACTGTTTTCCCAAGTCTGTTGTCTTAATGACCAACAGAGCAGATGTTCCTGCTTTTCTTAAGCAATACTCAGGGAGATAATTATTAGAATCAGTACACACCAAAGGAGCATGCTCTCTGTGGGGACTTGTTTCCAGTAACTTGCCTGAAGCAGCTGCCTGCTGATCAGTAGAACAAACCTGAACAGGTCACAGAAAATATCCTGCTGCCTTTAATGTACCTGTGTGGGTTTATTTGCATTCTACCCTGTTACAGCTACAGCTTGGCTTGTCAATAACCCATTGATAATACATTGTTTGCAGCTTTTTTTCAAAGCATCCCACAGCTGAAGACATAAACTGAAAGATAATTACTGAGGATAAAAATATTGAGAAACCTAGGATATCAGTCACACACAGTCTCAAGACATTAAATAGCAGCATCCGTTATTGTAGAACAAATTATTTGTGGTTATATTCTGTTGAATTTGCTAAACAAATTTTCAAAAAAAATCTAACAAGTAAATAAACAAAGGTAATCAGGAATACCTCACAAACTGAATATTAAAATATAAACAGAATTATGTGCTCATGTAAAATTAATATGGATTTTACAGCCTAGCCACAATTTATAGTAGTTTATGTATTTGCACAAATGTTCAAAACTTATCTTGAAGAAATATCTTACATTTCTTCATTCAAAATCCTCCACCCTAAAAAAATAAGATGCATGTTTAATTGAGTTGAGTAAAACTTTATTCAAAATGTTCTTTAAATACAAATACCTTAGATATCTTAAAGAAAACATTTTCCAGTAATCAACATTAATAAGTTTTGTTGGTTGGAAATATAAGAACTGTTATTTTACATAATATAAGAGCATATTCTCTTTAAGGTATATTTCATATCAGTGACTTTCCTCCACTTTGGTACATAGTGATAAGATGCTACTCAAAAATTAACATTTTTGTAATTTGCAACATATTTTTAGTATGTAAAAAAATCAAGTAGCAGTCTCATTGGTTTTATTATTCTTCAAGGGTCATATAAACTAGACCTTAACATTTCATTTTTTTTTTTCTGAGACAGGGTTTTTCTGTTGCTTTGGAGTCTGTCCTGGAAATAGCTCTTGTACCAGGCTGGCATTGAACTCACAGAAATCTGCTTGCCTCTGCCTCTCTTGTGCTGGCCTTAAAGGTGTGCACTACCACCACCTGTCTGCATTCACACTTAATTAACGTAGAAATGGAAAGGCAGAATGTTCTTCCTGTAATTGAACTCAAAGAGTTAGTTTATAAACTATGAAGTACAATTAAAAGTATTCACAGTATTTAAGGATGATGCTAAAACTAAGTCATGAATTTACCAAATTATATTCAGAATTTTGAAGCTATGAGAAATAATCAAAATATATATCTTACAGTAATAAAGGATCACTTATTTTTTGCTAATTCTTTCAAGAATTTCATTCCATTGTTGTTTTGTTCCGAACTTCTGAGCCAGTGGAGATGTTATACATCATAAAAAGAGTGTGGTTTCCATCATATTGTACCCAGGGCGTGTGTGTATATGCATGTATGTGTGCGCATGTGTGTGTGAGAGAGAGGGAGATACAGAGAAAGAGAGAGGGAGAAATTGATGAAATAACCCTGAAAATATGTCCCACAATAACCTGAATTTTGACACCCAGTGCGTCATAAATTTTCACCATTGCCTAGTAAAGCTATCAAATTGTGACTTCATGAAAACATTATTCGATGAATGAAGCCATAGCATATATTATCTAATCAATTCCAAAGTCTCCAGAAACTTTTAGATGAACTACTGTCATGTGATACTTTAGAGACTTTAAAGATTCAAATAGCACATATAAAACATTTGTCATTTTAAGTTCACTGTTGTCTCAGATAAAACATGCACACCAATTAATAATTAAAACACTCTGTGTTTACCAGAACAAGGGCCATTCCTGAACATGGAAACATTATGTTTTATCTTATATAATAGTTTTAAAGCAAAGGAAGAGCCTATGAGCACCTGCTGTAATTACCAGGAACTTAGTTAAATTCATCATGTCTCAAGACACTGAGAATATCAATAAATATAACTCCTCTGTCCCTTCTTTCACATAATCTGTTTGTCCTTTTTTTCTTTCAGAAAGGTCAACCATGTCTCTCTTCTTCTACACATACATAGTTCTAATCCTTTAAAAGTAGGTTTAGATCACTGTCTCACAAATTCTCTATCACAATTTAGCATATGTGGATTTGTTTGACTATGGTATTTTCTGGTGTTTATGATTAGATCACTCACTTAAGTAGCTAGCTTTCCTTGCCTTTATTACATCACTTCAAAAATGATTAACTGATGGGCATAGAGATTTTGAAATATAAGTATAAACTCACATTGTGATTATCCCTGACCCAGCCCCCTGATTTCAGGGTACTAAACAGCACTAAACCTGGTACACACAAATGTTACCAAATATGAACATTCTCTTCCTTTTTTGCTATCACTTTTTGAGAGGGCTGTTTTTCTTTGTAAATTAACAAAATGTAAAAATAGAGAAACCATTCTTTGGAAAATAAGTGAAATTGAGGCTTATTGTCTCTCTCTTTCTGTCTCTGTCTCTCTCTCTCTCTCTCTTTCACACACAAACAGCAATGCAAATGTAATACAAAGAGTGCAAATATTTTGACAGTTGTATGCAACCAAATAGTTATGTAAATGAGGTTCATGAAGAGGAGATGAGACAGGAACATGATGAAAACAAAAGATTGAATGTTCATTCTACTTTATAAAACTGTCAAAAATCACTGTCTTCAAAGTATATCAATGGTCTCAGCCTTATTACTTTAAATTGTTCTGACAGAAAAAGTATTTTATAAAATTGAAATTAGAGAATGGATGAAGTTACAGAAAATTCAAGGTCAAATTTATGGTCATAATAAATGTCATTGTTAGAAAAAGTAAAATGTTTGGCTGCTAGTGAAATACAAAGTAATAAATAAAAGATAAGATCCCATTATGATAAAGTAAGCAGCTTTATATTTTGGGAAATGGGATTAGAATCACTTAGAATTGTATCTAGGAGTCAAGGTCAATATTTTCATTGTTTACATTTTCTATCAGTCTTTAAGATAACATTATAGTTCATATATATTTCCATATAGTTAATCTGCAAACTTATCAAGTAGGTCAGGCCTTCTATTTTGAGGAAAAGAAAAAGGCTGTTCAAGCAAATGAGGTGATTTGCTAGTAGATGAAAGTGACAGGAAATGAACATGCATTTTATTTTTGAAAATCTGGTACTCAGTAATAAATACTTTTCTGATAAAATAAATGACTGTATATCATTATTGTACTGTGACTAGGTATACATTCATATAATAATGTAAGTGAAACTAATTCGATATCAAATACTAAAATCTACATTTTATGCTACCATATTTTGCATGAAGTATTTCCTTTGTAGAAAATTTATGCAAAAAACACAAAAGAATTGACAATATAGAAATATAATACTAATGCATTTTATTTCCTTTTCTCTTTACTATTTTTTGATTCACAAATATAATGAAAATGGCTTTCGATTGTGACACAAATTTTTGCTAATTATCATAAGAAGAAAACAAAAATATATTTACTTTTTGAAATATATAAAAGTATGAGGATGGTTAATCTTCATTGTAAACTTGACTGGATTACAAACAGCTAGGGATTGAGTCATACTTCTTACTGGGTCTGTGAGTGTCTCCAGAAATTATTAATTGAGGGAGAAGTGCATACACTAAAAGTAGATGGCACTTTTCCATGTGGTGGGTGCTGGAGGTAATGAAAGGGACAAAGGAAATGTAAGCTATATGGTCCTGTTCTGTCTCTCTTCTTCCTTTAGAAGTGGGTGTGATTCAACGCTCCAACATTCTATGTCTACTATAATGAAAGAAACTCTCCAAAACCATAACCCAATGTAAACCGTTCCTCTTTGACCGTATTTATGTCAGGTATTTTAGACCTAACAATACAAAAACAACCAAGATGTTTCTAACATCACTTAGTCTAAAATTGTATCTTTTATTAAAAAAATATAATTTTACAGTTTTGCTGTTGTGAAAATAATTGTGTTTGACTGACTATCTTGGCATAGTCAATAGAGATAAAATTTTTATATCTAACCTTGTATTGAATTTGATCATAAAGGATTCAGAACAATTTTTAAAATTTGCATTAAATTGTTATTTAATTTTAGCTGTATATTTTCAAATAGTGTATAAAGCCACACAGAAAGTGGAACTATCAGAATATTCTGATTCAATAATTCTTTTGAAAGTAAAGAATCCTCTCTTCTAATTTAAAAATAAAACAACCTTTTCATGAAAATCTTACTATGAAATTTCATTTTAGTATGTGGGGGGGCATGCATGTGCATTTATATGATTCATAAGAACAAATATTAGTCAACTGTCTGCTTTTAGCACATGTGATGTGTGCTGTGATTACCATAAATGAATACAGAAACTGTCTTGGCCTGTATTCATTCATGATAGGGCAGAACTTAGGTAGGTGGGGAAAAACAGAACTGAATGCTGGGAGAAGGAAGGTGGAGAGGAACACCATGGAGCCGCTAGAGACAGACATTGGGAATTTTACCCAGTAAGCCACTGCCATGTGGCAAATCACAGATTACTAGAAATGGATCAAATTTAGATGTAAGAGTTAGCCACTAAGAAGCTGGAGTTAATGGGCCAAGCAGAGATTTAATTAATACAGTTTCTGTGAAATTATTTTGGGTGTAAGCTAACCAGGCAGCTGGGAAGGACAAGCAGCGCTCCTCCTACAGATTGGTGCATAAATATGGTGGATTAAATCCATGTAAAACCTGAGAGGGCTTTAAAAGGAATTCTAAGGAAAATAGAGAGGGAGTTTAACACAGCTTCTTGCTGTTTGCTGGCAGCTTGATGCTGTTTGCTGACAGCTTGATGCAACTCCTTTTAGAGAGATTTTCCTGACTCAGCTGTAGAAGGAAAAAAGCCAGGGCCATTTTAATCGGCTTTCAGGGTTGCTGTCAGCACGAACTCTGAGTCTTTCAGGCAGGAGGTCTGACTACAGGGCATTTGAGTTGGATTTATTAGCAGATTACTGCAGCTTGCTTAATGGTGGCATGGAGTGGCTGTGTGCCTACAGATGTGGCACTGTACAGGTCTCTCAGATGTGGTATGCAGCTCCAGCATGCTGTACTTGCTGAGCAAGCAAGGAGTACCATGTGCACCATAGTAATGGTGCCCTTAAGTTTTAGACTGGGCAGACAAGCAGGAAGTACCAAATATATCATAATAATGGCACAGTTTAAGTTTTAAGAAGTGCTTAGCATTTTAAAAAGCATTCCTGAACAGTAAATAATTAAAGATATGCAATAAAAACAAATCCAGACAAATCACCGTGTTGGATAAATTTATATAGGCTTGGGAGAGAGAAGAAAAAGAGTATAGAGAGTTATGAAAAGAAGTAAATGGTTTATAAAAAAATCAAAACAAAGTCTTTAAAGAGACAGAGTACAGATTAAAAAGAATAAAGAAAAGTAAGCCATGTAAAGATGGAGTATACACAGAGAGTCTAGGTTATGTATATTATTGTGTTTTCTTTGTATTTTCTTACTGTGAAGGAGCCAAGTACAGATAGGCATTTCATTGTATGGCCTGCTAAACTAAATCAGCATATATATTATACAGGTATCATGACTTCCAAATTTGGGTCTAAGGAAAGAGGTTCTTCTTTTGTTTTCATAGAGGATGAGAATCTGTGGATTGCTTCCAGACTGGTGTGGTTTGATGAACCAAGGCAACCTGAAAGGTTGCCATAAATACCCCAAAAATGCCCTCAAGAAATTACTTTGCCTAATAAACAGCAGGGTGCAGTTTGGAGAGAAAAGACTATGCCCATATTTCCAAATATTGTCTATAAATGTTTGTTTACATTTAAAGGGGAATATGATATAGATATGAATAATTTAATTTGGTATGAATCTTGGTTTATTGATACAAATTTAAGATCAATTTTGTTATATGTATATGTATTTCTGATCTTGATTAAGGTATTGTGTTTGTGTAGCTCATTTAAAAATGTAATGTATAATTAAGAAATACATTAATAGATAATCATCTATAATGGTCAAGCTTATAGTCTTGCTAGTTAAATTTTCTAGATGTACAGAGATATATTTCAGTAAGATAGGTCTTCTTCAAATCTTTCAGAGACCTTCAGGATATGGCATTTAAAATGTTTTAATAACTTTGAACTTTTCATGACAATAAAAAATGTCTGTTCCTGAGAGCACCAATTACTTAGAGAGGAAGATAGGTATCAAAGAGGCTCCTTATGGAGTTTGCTAGCCATTTGGGCAAGTAACTGTTCTGGACTTCTTAACTGGACATGCAGGACCCACAGAGAAATGACTGCTGAACTTGACTAAAGGTGAGATGAACCATGGGGGTTCCTGCTTCACGAAAGAGTCTGCAGGACACAGAAGAAAGTGATTGGCAAATAGCCAATATAGGCAGACCTGTCTTTGAAATTTCCTGCTTTGTGGAAAAGTCTGCTGGATACTATGGACCTGTAGGCTGAAGATGGATGCCCCAAACTGTACAGAAGAACTTTGGGTGACTGTCTAGGCAGCATGATGTCTCTGTTGATTTTATAGTTTTAGAAGTTGCTTACAATGTACTTCCTGTTTACTGAGGTAATATTATATCCTTCTGGAGTCTATGGTGGAGTTGAAGAATTTATAGTTATAGTTTTCCTTACTTATGATAAAAGATAAAGTAGATATAAATATTGGAACTGTAATTCTTTCTTGATAACTGTTTTGTTATATGTAATTTTACTATGTTAATGTTAAAGCCTTCCTTTTGATTTAAACAGAAAAGGGGAGGTGATGTGGGAGCCCCAGCACATGTGCTGTGATTACCATAAATGAATAAAGAAACTGCCTTGGCCTACTGATAGAGCAGAATTCAGGTAGGTGCGGAAATATGGAACAGAATGCTGGTAGAAGGAAGGTGGAGAGGAACACCATGGAGTTGTCAGAGACAGATGCTGGGAATTTTACCCAGTAAGCCACTGCCACATGGTGACACGTAGATTACTAGAAATGGGTTAAATTTAGATGTAAGAGTTAGCCAGTAAGAAGCTAGAGTTAATGGGACAAGCAGTGATTTAATTTATACAGTTTCTGTGTGATTATTTCAGGTGTAAGCTAGTCAGGTGACCGGGAAGAACAAGCAGCCCTCCTCCTACACATAAGTGTGCTGGAGATTATACTCACACAATCAGGCTTCAGAGCAAGTGTTTTTAAGCAATGAGTCATGTCACTGACTCATTTTTACTACTATTAATCAATAGACTTAGTAATCAGTTCCATCCAAAACATTCAACACTGTGTATCCAGAAAATATGTCAGTCTATCTTCCTTCCTACACTAGTAAGTTGTTATTTATGAATTGATAAAGCTTTCATTTGAAAGAGCTGTTAAGTGTTGTATGTAGTTAATTAAAAATATACATCTAAAACTAATATAATTTATCAGGTAGATATATTTAGCTCTATTACAACTAGTATTATAGAATGAATAGCATTTAACAAAATCTAAATCAACATCTATAAACATAAAATACTAGGCATTAAATATTATACATGTATAACTGGTTTTTAATTATAGAAAATATATTCTACTTTCAGACATGGAAATATTAAATAATTACTTCTTTATTTGCTTCATTTTCAAACATTTTATATTGAATGTATTAAAGATAAGATTACTACACATGTAAAAATAAAATAATAAATGGAGGAAATATCAAAATTAAAAACATTGATAATCATCCTACTTATTCTTATAATTAAAAATAGTAAAAAAGAGGAAGTGTTTACTTTGAAAATAAAGAACAATTATTAGAGGGGGTTTCAGAAGTCAATACTAAGGATATAATTTCTGTGTACAACATGCTGGTCATAGTTGGTGGTATTGTATGGGGTTGTATTTTCATTGGATAATAATTAGCAATCTAGTAATTTTAACATGACACTACATCCCAAGTGAGAAACACTACATCCCAGATATAATCCTTGGCAAAAAAAGTCAACAATATTGTTTACTGAAATAAGAAAGTAACTATAATCTGGAGAAAATATGTAAGAAACAAGTGTGATAAATCTTTGAAGACATCTGGGAGGTGGTAGCACATGCCTTTAATCCCATCACTTGTAAGCCAGTGGCAGGAAGATCTCAATGAGGTCTAGGCCAGTCTGGTCTACAAAAGGAAGTGCCAGGCCAGTCAGGAGTACACAGAGAAACCCTGTCTTGGAAAAACCCTTGATTACTTTTGACTTTGATTTAGAAGGCTATATAACTGTTACTTGATAGAAAAAAAATGTGTGATAATTCATTTTTCTTAAACATCCTTTAAATATATCTAATTTTTAAAAATATGAAACATCACCTTAATTTCAAACTATTTTATACTAAATAACAGGCTTAAAACAGACTACTATACCCTAATTATTAAAAGGAAAAATAAGCAAAAAAAAGGGAAAGAACATGAACATAGCAGGATTTTCAGGTTTGGAAAATGATGCTTTCCCATTATTTCTAACATTGCTTTCGTTTATCACAGTGAAACCTACCATAAAACAAATGAAGAGCTGCAACAGAAATCCTGTGAGTTTCCATTCCTTGGACTTTAGACAATTGATGCTATAGGATAAGCCAATGAATGACTGGCATCAGGAGAGACTGGCAAACAGAACCACAGCTGAGATCTGTTTATCAGGAGCAAAAGCTGGAATACTTCAAAGTATTCAGAAACCTCCAGTGAAGAGTGTGATGGTATTTGTGGAGGCTGATAGAAGAATGTTGTGAACATGAAACAATCCCAGGAGCTGTATCATGCTGCCTTGTGAATTTTACTTCCACAATCTCATCCTGTTCTCCATGAATGGTTAGAATATCTCCTGTAATGTCTATAACTGGTGTAAAGGTGAACATTCAGAAACACAGCCAGTGTTTTTCCCAAAATACTACCTGCCAGGGTAAGTCATCCTCAGAACTTTATAACACTAAGTAGGCAGGTGACTTTCAAGCCAGAACATTTAATCTCATAGAAAAATAGACAGAATGAGGCCAACAAATAAGGATATGGAAAGTAAGATATTTGATAACGAGTACTAAAATTTTAGTGTAAGAGTCATAATTTCAGAGATATAATATACAAGGCTGTAATTATCATTAGCTACACTATACTATATTCTTAAAACTTTCTAAAAGAGTAGACTTCAAATTTAAAACACACACACACAAGGACAGGTATAATGCTGTGAGGTGATGTATGTGTTAATTGGCTTGATTGAGATAATCTTTCACAGTGGAAAATTATATCAAACCATCACTTTATACTTTTAAACACATGCAATTTTACTTGTCAATTAAAACCCAGTGAGTCAGAAAACAATAACCTGATAAGCTTCCATTTAAAACAACAAAGCTAAAGAATGATGTCACATAAGCTATTTTTGAAACTCATATAAAAGGTAGCATAATATGTCAAAAGTAGTACAATTTAGAGATTGTGCAATCAGTTTTAAATTGTGTTATCAATCTCAACAAAAACACTGAGTATGAGTGGCAATTTTATATAAATAATTACTGAGACTTACAACACTGGGATTTTGTTTTTTTGATCATTAGCCAACCTCATGTCTATGTTATTTAGTGAATTTAAGTAAAACATGGCATTGCTTCTAATGACTAATATACTCAAGCCCAGTTTTCTAATAACAAGATCTTATATCTTCTTGCTTAACAGGTATAGCTATTATATCTGGGGAACATCACAGTTTCCTTATGGTAGTCTTCCTTTTGTGCATATATGTAAAGTAAATAAATAATAAATTAAAACCTATATGTTTACAAAATATTTTTTCTAGAATGCTTATTAAATAATCAATTAAAAACATGTTGAAGATTAGGCCATGATGACAACCTGGTCCCAGACTGCTTCCAAGGACCATGTCGGGGCCATGGTCCCTATGGCAGCCTGAGTCTATGTTGGTGTTCATGGCCTGTGTTGCCACCAAATGTTACATGGAGGCTCAGGATCTGTAACCATGTTACGTTAGAGGTCTGTGTTGCTGTCAGGTACATACAGACCTGAGTGACCAGGGCCATGGTATTGTCTGTGCTGGACAATGTAGCTCTATCCATGTCTGGGTCTGTGGCCCATGCTGCCACTGGTTCTATGATGGTCTGAGAGATCTGCCCTACCAACCTGGGCCATGTTGACATTCCCAGTTTGAGCATGTCTGTGTCCATGGTTGAACCACATCTGGGGTTTGTGTTTATATCCATGGACAACGTTGCTACCAAAGGCCACATGGATGTCAGGGGTCTGGGCTGCCACCTGCAACCATCTTAGTGCCAAAGGACTGAGCCGCTGCTTAGTCGTATAAATCTGAGTGGCCTGCACAGACACTTAGGGCCATGTCTAGGTGTTGAAAGGCCCTGGGATGCTAGCAGAAGGCATGCCTGTGTCTGTGCCCCTGCCACAGCCGTGGTCTGTGGTGAGGTCCATGGCTCCTTGGTCCTTTGGCCACCAAAAGCAGGATAGGGCTGCACAGAGTTGGCCCTTCCCCTCACTGGCCGCAGCATGTAGCACTAGGGAGAACTGGCTGTGCCCTCGCCAACTGCAGCACTCAGGAGAGCAGGTCCAAGCCCTTCCCCTCGTATGCCATGTGATGGCATGGAAAATTGATGTGATGAGGGAAAATTGACTCTCCCCAACTGCGGCAGGAGGAATAGCTGGCCGTAGTGCTGAGAACAAAAGAACAGGCTCCAGGCTCTATTCCTCACCAAATACAGCAGTTGGGAGAGTGGGCCATGAACCTTGCCTTGGCAAACAGTATATCTGGCCCTTGCGGTATGAGTGAGGGTGAGCCAGTCCCCAGGGAATGAGAGCAAAGGAACTGGCAGCTCCTTGCTGCTTGCTGTATTGGGTGAACCATTTGGGGTAGTGCAGGAGAGGTCTCCCTAGCGGTGATAAGTACGAAAAGCTGGAAAGCTGAGGAATCCTGTTAACCATGCTCAGAACCAGAGGTATGTGTTAGCCCAGCCAAACATCCAACTCATCTATGAGCTGTTGGAGTATTTGAAGGTGCCAGAACTGCTATCCAAAGCTTCACGGTCTCCGTGACACAGGACAATAACATGATATCCAGGAGGAGTCTCAGTACTGATATGGTAGCAGAAGTCAGAGACCTTGAGACAGACATATGATCCAATGCAATGAACACTTAGAAGTAAAGATGCATGGACTAAGGAGTATACTGTGTGACTCAGTGGGCCACACTACAGCTTCCACAAGGAAATTTTGTTTTCATTTGTTTGTTTATAGGTTATGCTTTAAAATTATGTTTCATTGTAAGGGGCTGGTTGCATGGGCAGGGAACTGATGCAAAGGAACCTGAAGATGAGTGGGATCAGGATGCATGTTGTGAAATCCATAAAGAATCAATAAACAGTAAAAACCAACAACAAATGACAGCATGTTGAAAACCTATGTGGAATAATCATATGTAAAGTTACCATCCTTTAGGCTCAGTGCATTTAATTGATCCCCTAACTTTTTCAGGCCTTTGCCTTATGATTTATAGTCTGAATATCTGTTCTAGTTTCACTCCTGGTTCTATGATAAAACGCTGGCAAAAGCAACTTAGGGTAAGAAAGGTTTGCTTTGTGCTAGCCTTCCTGGGCACAGTCTGCCACAGAAGTCTAGGCAGAAACTGTTGCAAGACCTTGAAACAGAAACTGTGGAAAAACACTGCTTGATGACTTGCCCAGAATCCAATATAGCTTGTTTTCTTACACAGCATAGGAAAAGCTAAGCAAAAGTGGTGCTTTCTGAAACAGGGTAGGCCCTCCTACGTTTATGTTAATCAGCAATCAATGCAATCCCTAACCAATAAAACACCATTCCGTTGCTTCTATCTTCTTCAGGTTTCTGTTTCTTATCTCCCTTGACTTATTCATATAGATGACTTACATTGATAATAACAAATAAGAGGCAAAGGCACTGATTTCTCTGAGTTCAATGTGAAGGATGCATCCCAGTGAAGGTTGCATATGATGTTTACTTCCAGGTTTGCATCTAAGTGTGATTGTTCTACTGAGAAAGTCATGCTCAGAAAGGTTCAGAAAGAAGTTACCTCACCTCCACAGAGAATGAGATTGAGTCATATAATTTATTGTAGGCAATGCAAGGATATCCCATATAATGATGGATCTGATTTTAGGTTTCTCTTACACTTCATGACAATCTGTAATAGTGTCCATCTCACCATAGAAAGACAAACCTACAGAAAATCTGAAGTCTCTAAATTGGTGACTTTAGGTATTAAAAAAAACAAGTTCATGCTACATATGTATTATTTTAAAATAATGTACTCATTTTTAAAATGCAGTATCACAGGATAATGAATTAAAATGCTTTAAATGAAAGTTGTTGATATATTGGGATATTTTGTGCTGTCACTTAAAGTAAAACATTTATTTTACTTACTTTTGAGGTTATAAAGTAATCACATTCCTTTTTTTTCCTCTCAACTCTTTCATATCTTCTGACTTGTTTTCTTTAACACTTTTTTATTAATTTTTTAAACACACACACTCACATACCATTCCTGAAAACATACATTTAAGTAATAATACACAGACTGAGCAGGTATCTGGTTTGAAAGAGAATGACACCCATAGGCTTGTATGTTTGAATACTTAATCTTCAGTTGGTGGAGTTGTTTGGCACAGATTAGAAGGTGTTACCTTGTTGGAGAAGGTGTATAAATAGGGCCACAATTCCCAGTTAGCTCTTTTTTTTCTTTTCTTCCTTCCTTCATTCCTTTCTTTCTCCTTCCTTCCTTCCTTCCTTCCTTCCTTCCTTCCTTCCTTCCTTCCTTCCTCCCTGTTTTTCTTCAATCTCTCTATCTTTCTCTCTCATTCTTTCTCTCCCACCTCATTCTTGTTGACTGAGATGTTAGCACTCAGCCGCTCCTCTAGTACCCTGCCTACCTGTCTGCTACATTGCTCCCCACTACGATGATCATGGACTTCCCTCTGATATTGCAAAACAACAATTAAAGCCAATGTTCTAAAAGTTTCCTTGGTCATGGTGTGCTATCTCAGCAATAAAAATGTAAGACAACAAGTAATACTTATATATGTAAGCTGTTTCTCATGACAGTAGGATACCACAGTATTTTAAATCACATTCTCATACCAGAATACAGTGATCAAATTACAACCAAGTTCAGAATCAGAAATATCCTAGCTCTTAAAATAAAAGGTAGATTTCAAGACAGGAATATTACACAAAATTTACATTTCCATCTTTCCATGACAGAAATTAAGGTTTGTCTTAATTACTATAAAATATTTTTAATATTTTAGATATTTATTTACAACCTTAAAGAGTTCAATTCCAATGCTCAAACTCCAATAAACACATATCCCTTCTAACCTGGACAAGAAAAGTAATCTATTTTACTTTAAAAAATTTTATTATGACTCCTCTATGTCACATTATTGACACACAAAAGACCTCCTTAGTGTACATCTTATATACTGCATTCATTTTGCTTTTAAATCAATCCTTAAATAATGTGATTAATAGCCAATATACAAGGCTATTGTTAAGAATTTTAAAAGGATGAGAAAAGTTTTGATTTGTCAAAATTATCTATATAGATTACATACTATCTTACAAAACTACAATATTTGATTTTATACCTCAAGGCTCAATTTATTTATTTGTTTTTGTTATCTTGGTCTGATGATTCACCAGTTGCAATTGAACTCACTGTGAATCCAATACTGGTATTCAAACCCTCGTTCAATTTCCTTTGCATAGTGCATAGATAATTCTTAGGAGCCAGTTTCTTCTTCTTTTTTTCTCCATTACTTTGTTATTTTCCAGGGAAAGTCACTGCAAAAAAAACAGATGAGAAACATCTAATCAAACAGAAGAAAATATCTTGCAAACTATCATGTGTCATGATAAACTACTGGCTGTAACTAAATACCTGAATTTCTAGTCTCAGGTTTACAGGAATAATATGTACAGATTAATAGTTCTTGAGCAAATCTACGTCAAATATTCTCACTACGTTTCCAACAGGTTGATTTCTGTAGTCTCATTAACTGTCATTTTAGAGCCATAGGTCATTCTTTCTCTTACAGCACTGCTAGTTTTTCTTGTAGCACTGCAGCACACAACGCCTGTCTGCGCTTTATGTGCTACCATAGAGTTCACGAGCTTCAGGCAAGGGGCTGGAGGTTGAAACACACAAAGACACACAGAGACAGCACAGACAGAAAGACAGACATAGACACGGACCTCTAGTCACTTGTAAGAAACCCCTTATTCAATAGCACCATGGAGGCGTATATACCCAACAGTCAGGTGGGCCAACAGGTGAAAACCTTATCCTCTGATCCTCAAGGCAAGGCAACAGGTGCTCGTGAAGCAGAGCTGGTAAACAATTTTGACACAGCTTTCAGTTATTCAAATCAGAAGGTAAAGATCTCTAGCAGGGAAAAGCACCTGGAGGCCAGGACTCCAAATGGTCCCAACATAGCAGAAAGGATTCCATGGTGTGAAGATTGATACATGTTTTTGCATACTTTACAAGACAATTATTTTCTTGAAGTTAAGCTTAGTTCTTGATGAAAAGAGGTTAACAATATTCAATGTTTAGCATGAAGTAGATCTCAAAATTATTTCTATTTTATTTTAAGGGATCTGTGCCTATTATTTAACTAGGTAAAAACTTATAAAAGATGTTAAACTATTAAGAGAGGGATGTTTTAAACGTAACATTTGTTATCACAATCTTTGAGTGAGCTACCCCTTTATCAACAATTAGGAGAAACTTTTGGGTTTGTGCTGTTGTATGATACATGTAATTGATTATATGTGTATGTGTGTGTTTGTGTGCGCTCGTGAATATGCATGCCCATATGTCTGTGGAGGATTCACCTTTTTCTCGATGCCAGAGAACAATCTTTGATGTTGGCTCTCAGCAGCAAGTCCAGCTTAGTTTTGAGACAGGTTCTCTAACTTATGTACACTTTGTCAAACAGACTATACACACTTGCCAAACATCTCTGGCATTCTGCCCTTACCTTCCTCTCTAGAGCTGCAATTACAAGCTTGTAAAGTGTTGCTGGACTTTTACAAGTTTGAGTTTTGCATCTCCAGGCTTTATGCTTTCCAGAAAAGCACTGTATCAATTGAACTATCATTCCAGACCCTGAATCATTTTGTATAATATAAAATTATATAAGTGTATAACACCCAAAGGGTAACATTAAATAAAAATGGTTAGTTATTTAGACTAAAACATTCTATATACCTTTCAATATGCTTACAAACATAATACTCATTTGGAGTAATCTACTATTCTTAAATTCATGACCTTCATTTTCTGTTATTTCATGTAAAACACAATGAAAAGAAAGCATTGGAAATATCCCCCAATCCCCCACTTCGGCATGTCATTCTTACACTCCAGGAGATTCTGTGATTTGGTTTCCTTTTAAAATTCATGAAGAATTTCTCATACTATATGTGTTTAATAATTATGATTAGGACACTTGTGAGATTGCTCTATGTATAAACATACTTGTCAAGCATGCTTGACAAGATGAATTTGGTCCCTGGGAACATGTGCAAAAAGCCCTATGTGGTGGGAAATCTGTAATCTTAGCACTCCCAAAACAAGATGGGGAACCAGGACTGGAGAATCACCGGGAAGCAACAGATCAGAGCGCCTATGATATGCTTCATAGTGATAGAAACAAGAAGAAGAGCACTTGATCAACAAAATTGAAGGAGAAATTCACATAATTGTCCACTGACCTTCACACACATTGTGGGATATGTTTGTATTCCTTGAACAACTATACACACACACTCCCTTGGAGAAGCAAAAGATATAAGCACACAGATAATAGTATTCTAAGAAAAAGAACAAAACTAGAGTGCATAATCAAGATGCATTCTGTTTTGTTTATATTATTTTTTTATCTCAACAGTTCAGAAATAAAGTGCCATCAGTTGTGAGTATAGCTGCATAGTAGAGTACAGACCTAAGATAATCAGCACTCTTGGTCCAGACCCTGAAAGAGCAGTAAGTAAGTACACATTTGTAATATAATTATATTTTATCACAAGTTAAGTTATAATTGGAACCTCCTTCCTTTATGATAATAAGATAAAATGCAGCCAAACTGAACTCTCTTTGCTGATCTTGTTATTTTGTTTTAGTGAGGGTGTTATAAAAGCTTGTTTGTTTCTCAAATTTCTGTCTATGTGAGAAATCTTGCACCACTCAGCTATAAATATGATCATTGGTTAGGTCTCGTTCATAATAGTTTTTCTTTTAGATGCAATTTTTATGGCAGGCTTCGCTGTTTGCATGCTACAGAGGCCAGATTCTTTGTTGTCCTTTAGTATAAGGGGTGCCAGTCTGTAAGGCTGTAGATAGTACATCCAACCAAGACACTTTACACACTGAGTGGCCTCAGCATGTGTATGAGGCAGAGAAAGAACAACTGAAAAGAAAAACAAATACCAGAGTCATGAGAGAAGTAACAGTCCGTAAAATTGCACCGATTAAATCACATGTTCTTAAGTTTATTCAAGGAGGTAATGTCCTCCTGTGCCAGGAGTCCAAATTTAGTCACCAAAGCTCCATATACCAAGGAATAATAAGTAAACTAACCATCTGAAAACCTAATTAAATTAACTGAACCATGAAGTATACACATGTCTAATATCTTTAATGGAGTGGGTAAACAAATAAAAGCTTTGCCTTCTCTAGTTCAGGAAATGAGGATGAGTCCAGTGTTTTACAATACTAACGTTTATGTGGTGGGCTTGAATACATAGGTCAGTGCACGTGTAGTGCTGTGGTTTTAACCTCATTATTTCTATCTCTTTTTAAATAGTCTATGAACAATGCTAGAGTTACTGCTTTATTTTTGTCAAATTTTAACTGTATTTTCATTTTTCTAAAGTCTTGGAAAGGTATTATTGAGCTACTTATTTGTGCTATTTTTTTTAAAACAGGGTTTCTCTGTAGCTTTGGAGCCTATCCTGAAACTAACTCTTGTGGACCAGGCTGGCCTTAAACTCACAGAGATCTCACTGCCTCTGACTCCTGAGTGCTGGGATTAAAGGTATGTGACACCACTGCCCAGTGCTTTTGATTTTTTTGATGTAAGCACCTAGAGCTATAAATATCCTTGTTATGATTGTTTTTATAGTATTTCATGTTTTTGCATGGATTCATTTTCAGTTACTTCCATTTCCTTCATTTTTATGATAACCTAATAATAATCATTGAACAATATGTTATTTAAGATCCATATTTTCAAGCTTTAGTCCACTGTGGGCAGACAAAAGACATGTGTTTATTTATTGATAACCAATTTGTTTACCAATATGTGGTCATTATCACATATTCTGTAATGAATATTCTAGAGTTGTCTGTTTGGTACAGTTGATACACTTTCATCTAGTGTTTCTATGTTTATTTAATTTTAATTTTGATATCTAAACTGCCTTTAGATTTGTGAAATTACTATATTCAAATCACATATTATAATCTGTGGCTTCCAATGCTTGCTAGTTTTTTCAAATTGGAAACACTTGAATTTGGAGCATATGTGTAGAATTATTAGTCACTTGTTGGATTGTTCCCAAGATCAAAATTAATCACCTAATTTATCTTTTTCCACCTAAACTGTATCCTTCTTAGTGCTTGTTTCATAGGCATAAATTCATTTGTCTCTTTTTTCATGTACACTTCTTTTTCACTTTTAATTGTGATGGGTAGTTCAATCTGGTAGCGTATCCTATGTTGGCATCCCTTTGGGGTACTTCTGCCATTTTTTTTTTACTTGACATCTATTTCTAGCCAGAATATTGCCCTCAAAACCAAATCACTTCCCAAGACATTCAACTTCTGATAGCATCACAACTTGATTTATGATTTCAGACATGATTTTGAGAGACACTGTCATATTTAAGTCTTGAAACGTTCTTCTCTTTGATTTTTATTAGTTGCAGTTCCTATTCCATACCAGAAAGCAGCAGTCAGTCTTTATTCTGATAATAAATGTTAGTGGGTAAGAGGGTGGTCACAAACAGGTCATCTCTGGTGTGCCGATCATACTCCTGCGAAAGATTGCATATTCAAAATATTTTGGCTGCACAAATTGGTCTTGAAAGTGGACCAAAAGGACACCTAAGTGAGTAAGGAAGAGAAGATCTGGGAGTAGCTGGGGGAAAAGAGGTGAATTTTACTAAAATACAAAAGTAATAAAACTTTTTTATATTATGTTTAGATAAAGAATAAAAATTACCAAATGAATGTTAGAATTGAATACTTGAAAGCATTGGAAATTAGGGAATTAAATCAAAATTTCAGTGAGTGGCCAGTGAGTTAAAGAATATTAGTAGTCATAAATGAAGCTGATATCTGGCTATGAGTTTAAATTCCAAAGTTTGGTGAGTCAGTCATTTGACATGAACAGAAATGACCAGTTTATTTATCACATTATAATATAAATTTGGTAAATGTTACTTTGAATTATTTAATAGAATATCTTATAGAATTTGAATATGTAAAGTTCTTGCATTTACATTAGTGTAACAACATTACATTATATACAGATGACTAAAATAAAGAAGACCAAAATTCCCATTCAAATGGGCATGGGGAATGAGAAAACAAAGAAGAGAAAAGAAATGGAGTTAAAATGAGATAAAGGTAGTATATGTAAATGGAAAATATTTTTTCTTGCAAAACTTTAAAAATGTTAGTGTGTCAGAAAAAAAGAACTAAATGCTAAAAGACACTATAATAGAAATGACTATTTAGTATTTTTTTACAGACAATTTACTGACTTTGGAGAAAGCAAGAACAGTGCTCAATTCTTTAACATCAGCTATACACTGATAATGAAAACTTTAGTTTTACATTGCAGTCAGTGGAAAACTGGGTTGTTTTCAAAATCAAGACCAATGCTGAAGTGGGATATGGATAAAGAATTTAAAACTACAATAAATCAGTTCATGTGACAAAATCAGTTATAAAGAAAAGGCAAAAAAACCCATGGCTATTATGTGAATGCTAATTACAAGAAGAGAGCAACTGCATTATTATTGTACACAACAACTTCTTTGTAAGGAATAGCGCAGATAATCTCTGCCCAAGCCCAGCCATGCAGAACAAAGAGTGGAGAACACCCTATAAATATTGGAAAGGCATGTGAAGATTTCTAAGCATTGATAAAATACTCCCTGCAGACACTACTTTGATAAAGATGAAAATTGATTTTTCTATGAAGATCCAATGAAACCCTATATAGCTAAGGATGGACTAAATTGGCTTTCATTTACTACTAATCTTCATTGAAATTTGTACAGTATTATTTTAATATTGATTTTGACAAGCAGTTAAAAAAACAATGCTGGCCAGGATAAATCATACAAAAGTACAAATGATAATTTAATAGGAAATGTAGATAATGATAAATCAGATGCAGAATATTCAGTGAGTGCCAAATAGTTTTAGGCATACTAGACAGAACAATGGAAGCTAACAGAGACTTTGCATGTTCTGCAGTGTTCAACTGAGGTCACTGAGTGGCCTGTAATTGTTCACTTCTTTTTAGTTTTAATTTGTGGATAATACTGTTTCTAGACTACAGTATTGAAATTATAGGTTATTAAATGAAGCACAAAGACCTAAAGGGAGATTACTAAAATGTGAATCAAATCAGTCTTGTTTGACTCCAATACCCATTTTTCTTAATAACAGGATTAAAGAAGACCTAGGGACTTACTGCTCTTTCATTTTCCACTGCTTCTCTGTAGTCTCATAAAGCATGTGAGATCAATATCTGCTGAAGGACTAACATAGTACAAATATTTTAGAGGAAAAAAAGCAATTGGGAAACATAAAGATGTAAAAATACCAAAGAATATAAGTAAACAATTTGAGTTAGGCTTAGCTTGAAATTATTTACATGGGAACTTTAATCAACTTAAATACTAATGTTGTAATCAATTACCTGTATATTAATGAATTTTGTTCTTTGTATTACTAATAAGACTTATTCTTTTCCTTGTTAGTCTAATGTTCAAGTGGTTATGGAGGGAAACCATGTACTTGGTAAATCTATGTGTTCAACACAATTTTATTATATTTTAAAAGTTCTCCTCTTTTTTTGAAGATTTTTTAATTTTTCTACATGAATGATGTATGGATATTATATCTACTTTTTCCTACATGATTCTTTTCTGGCATAATTTTCTTTTTTGTACCTCTCTTACTCTCATGTCTTTTGTACTCTCACTTTGTAAAAGTGGTTGCAGAATCTATGTGCTCACTATTGCAAGGACCATGATAACTAGGCTGTTCTCCGTGATATCTCATATATCTTGAAGAACAAGAACATTTAGACATTTTTGGTCACTTAATCTCATCATTTGACTTTTGAGGTTCTGTACTCATCATTGTTCACTGGAAATACACTCTTATTTGAATCAAGCTGATAGTAACATTACTCTAGGACTATAAACACATTTATTTAGAATATAATTTGGCTACATACCCACTTATTATGACCTCAGCAATAAACTATTGCCAAGGGCTGATGAAAATTCACAGTATCAGATATACTTTCCCTCCCACATCTGTGACCAAAAATGTAATCACAAACCAAGTAGCTCTCCTCAAGGCTAACATACCAAAGTGTATCAGGAGACACATCTTCTCTGGTAGATTGGAATTCTAGTGCTCAGAATATACACTTAAATAAGAGCATCAATATATTGTTTTCCTCCATCTAGAAGCCACCATAGCATATCCCAGCATGATAGACATCAGTCAATAAAAATAAGGCTTCAAGGACAGTTCAGTTTGATTTATCCGTATCTGTGTAAGTTTTCGTTTTTTTCAGAAATAAAGCCTTATCATCTATTCTGGTCTGTAGCCTAGAACAATGGCAGTTTTATTATGGGATCTTCTCTTACTCACTTCTCAAAGGAAGAGAAGTCACATCACACACTGCCTGTTTTGTTTAATATTCTACACCAACCGGTGCTGTAGGAATTCCTACTGCCAGCAGCCTTTAAGTTACCCACCCAGTTGGGTGTGGCCTCTTATACTATTTGTGCTGATGTAAAGCACACATCTGGCCTCTTTTCCGGCTGTGGGATTCAGTTGCTGTTCCTCGTTCCAGCAGAAGATTGTGACTTGTGATTCTACTAATAAATAAATAACCCTCTATTCTCAATTCTGAGCTAGTGTGGGATTTCTTTAAGTGTTCTTCTTCATCTGGCTCCCCACATGGATTCAGAATCCACAATACCGCGTGGATTGGTCTAACCATTGGTCCATGGCCCAGAAAGTCTCCCAACCCTGCTTGCGTGGCATACTTTCACCTAAGTGGTTTATTGTAGAACCCCCAACACAGCGGAGCTTAGTGCTTGTGGCAACTTGGAAATTTCCCAAGTGCATGCATGTCCCCCTCCCCCACTGCCATGTTCCCTGATGTGGTTCCCTGGCACAGTTCCCTGCCACGTGACGACTTGTGGAGCTTCCAGTTTGTGTTCTCTGCTGCAGGTGAGTTCTGGCTTTCTTGTCCCATGTATGGAATTGATTTAATTGCTTTTAATTTGTCATGCCAAGCATATTTCTCAGTATTTAATCAGTACCAAGGCAGGAAACTAAAGCAGCTCAGGACCCTTTACGTTGCCGCCAGTTGCATCATTGCTGGTCGAGACTGCAACCATGACACCTGCTGGACAATAAAGATTATTACACCTAAAACAATTTACCAGATTCCAAAACAGGTAATTAATAAATCAATATGGCAGACTACATTAACATTGAAATTTTAGGTAACTTTTTTGCTAATACTATGGATTGTATTTTACAAGGCTATATGGTTATAGTGATACATCTATTTATTGGATATTGGTACTCAGTTTTTTCCTTCATATTATATCCTTAAGAAAGAATGTGGTGCTTTTAGAAATGATACAGACTTTATAGACTAATAATGAACAGCTTGTTGACAGGATTAATACCACTGAAAATCAAAAGTTAACTGAGAGAATTAATACTATTTAAAGGGGTAACATTACTTTGAAAGACATAATTGAATCCATGTCTAAGGGTATTGAGAAATTACCTGAAAGAATTCATACTGTTGAATTTGACATTAATAAATTGTTGAAATGTTATGATAGGTTAGCAGATAGAGTATCTCCTCAGTATGGCAATCTTCACACTGTCCAAATAATGCCCAAAGGTCAGGTTTTATCTTTAAAGGAGAAACTTCAGACCTTGGAATCCCATGTGCAGAATGAGGATCAGAGGCTTGATGCCTCAGTGAAATCACTAGAAATATATACAGGTCAAGAGATCTAGGCTTTACAAAAGACAATAGTAAAAAGATTTGAAATGATTTAGGAAATTATTGGAGCTGATGAACAGGGAAAGAAGGCACAAGGACAAGATTCAACATCCCCAGTAGCTGTCAGAGATGATTTACCCAGAGTTGTAGCTTCCTAACCTGTAATCTATTCTGAACAAAGCATCAAGTTCTAAAGGCTCAAAAGGATCCAAAGAAGTTATATGGATACCAATAAGAATGAATGATCTAAAAGAAGTTAAGCAAGCTGTCATAACTCATGGCTTGCATTCTGCATTTGTTAGGGAGATGATAAAGATAAGAGCATCTAGCATTAAGATGACACCACATGACTAGCTTCAGTTAGTTTTAACAGTTCTGAATGATGGGCCCCAGTTGATATTTAAATGTTCTTTCAAGGAAGATTCTAAACTTTTAGAACAATAGAGAAAAGCAAAAGGACTTGAGACTTCCTAAGATCAAATTCTTGGTGAGAGCACTTATGCTGACCCACAGGTTCAAACTCTTTACAATGAACAAATCTTGTCTCTATGCCACAAAGCAGCTCTAAATGCTTGAGACAGAATTCAAAAACTAGGAAAACTAATTGAGTCATATATCAGGGTTAAACAGGACCAGAGATAACCCTTTAGTTACTTTTTTACAAAGATTAACTAAGGCTGTACAAATAGAAGTAATAGACCCAGATGCTAGATGAGTACTTATTGAATCTCTGGCTTTTGAAAATGCCAACTTAGAATGCAAAAAGATACTTGGGCCTTTAAAGTTAAATCAGCATCTATGAATGAATGGATCCTGCATACAATGAACATTGAGACATTTGACTATAATACTGAATCATGGGTAGGAAAAGCAATTTCCAAAGGAACGAGAAGACATCAAAATGACAAACATTTTAGTTGTGGTAGAATAAGATATTTGAGAAGGGATTGTAGACAAGGAATTCTTAGGAATAATATCTCCTATGGGAATGGCAAGAATAGGAGGACTCAGCCTTCATGTATATGTGGAATGTGTTGCAAAGGCTGACATTGGACCAATGAATGCAGATCAACAAAAGACAGAAAAGGCAACCTGATACCATTGGGAAACTCTGTGAGGTGACTCTCACAGGCACCCAAGTAAAAAGTGGTCCAATCACCCCCAGTCACTGTGGAGGACATGTCTCACCAGGAAAATTAAAAAAATTCAGAGCCTCCTGTAAAAGACCATACTGTTCTGGATGATGGAATAAATATGGAGATAAATCAAAAATTCCAATAGGAAATAAGAAACATATATTCTGGCAGACTTCTATAAATGATCAAACACAAAAGCTAAGAGTGCATATAAATGTAATTGTAATTGTTGGTTTGATAGACATAGGTGTGGATGTGTATATAATTACTTCAAAATCCTGGCATCAAATTTGTCCTCTTCAAGAGGCAGATGTTCAATTACTAGGAATTGGAACCATATGTCAAGTTAAACAAAGCATGAGATGGGTTGACTGCATAGGGCCAAAAGGTCAGAGAATGAAGCTGAGGCCATATGTGGCTAATATTGCAGTAAATTTATGGAGTTTTGACCTGCTTCAGCAATGGAATATGCAGATTAACATTCCTGTAGTCCCAGGAACTCATAATTCTGGGAAGGATATTATAAGATACTATACACAAAGGTCACCAGCCATTTAGGCTGTACAAAAATATAAAGCAACTAGCAAACCTTTAGAGGTACCAACAAACCTACATTTAAATTGGTTAACTGAGAAGCCAATATGGGTTAAATAAGCAATGACCTCTAACTGAAGAAAAGCTGCAAGCTTTAGAGTAACTGATATAAGGGCAATTAGATTCTCAGTATATTGAAGAATCAACCAGCCCTTGGAATTTGCCTGTATTTGTTGTTAAAAAGAAATCTGGTAAATAGAGAATGATGACAGTTCTAAGAACTGTCATCAAGGAAATTCAACCTATGGACTCTCTATACTCTGGAATTCCCCTGCCGTCTCTATTACCAAAAGATGGCCTCTTATAGTTATTGATTTGAAAGATTGTTTCTTCACTATACCTTTACAAGAAAAGGATAAAGAAAAATTTGCCTTCATTGTGCCTACTTATAAAAATTATCAGCCTACTAGGAGATATCAATGGACTCTCTTCCCACAGAGAATGCAAATAGTGCTACTCTGTGTCAATACTTGTAAGCCAGCCATTGGAAATAATACTAAAGCAATTTTCTAAGTCTATAATTTACCATTACGTGTATGACATTTTGATATCTGATTCAAACATAGATACTATAGAAAGAATGTTTGAAAAAGTAAAGAAGGTTTTGCCTAAATGGGGATTACAAATTGCTCCTGAAAAAATACTGAGAAAAGATCCTGTCAATTACCTAGGTTATAAAATAAGTTTACAGAAAATTAGAACACAAAAGGCACAACTTAGGAAAGACCAGTTACAGACTCTTAATGACTTTCAAAAATTGTTAGGAGACATTTCCAGTCTATGACTGGCTGTTGGGATAACACCTGATCTAATAATTCATTTAAACAAAACCTTAGATGCTGATAAAGACTTGAATAGTCCCAGTGAATTAACAACTGAAGCAGAAAAGGAATTGACAATTGTTGAGGAGCAATTACAAGAGGAACATGTAGATAGGGTGAATCCAAATCTTAATTGTATTCTAGTCATATTGCATTCCATAATTTCTCCTACAGGAAAGTTAATGGAGAGAGAATTTATTAGCTTAGAATGGATCTTTTTTTACCACATAAATCAAGTCAAAAATTAAAAACTTATGTGGAAAAAGTCTCTAAATTAATCATAAAAGGCAAATTGAGACTTTGTCAATTAGCAGGTATAGACCCAGCAGAGATTATAGTGCCCTTTACTACTGATGAAATAAAACTGTTATGGGAAGGCAATGAACCATTGCAAAGAGCTTGTGCTAATTTTTGGGGAGAGATTAATAACAATTATCCCAAAAGTGATAAACTTAACCTTATAAAGAGAACTTCTTTGATTTTCCCTGAATTGTACATGATGGTCCAATAATTGGAGACTGTATGTTTTATACTGATGCAAACAAATCATGGAAGACAGGTTACAAATCAGAAGAATTAAATAAGGTGGAACAAAGCCCTTTTCATTCTGTCCAGAAGGCAGAATTATATGCTATTCTCATGGTGCTAAGGGACTTTAAAGAACCTTTTAAGTCTGAGCCAGTGACCTGGTCCAGAGATAGTGAACTCCACCAGAACAGGTACAGGGGAGTAGCTGCTGACTGAGTGAGCCAGAGCCAGAGACTGCTGAGGGTCTGGATGTGAATCTGGGACCTTCAAGGGAGTAGTCAGGACCCCTGTGGGTCTGGGCGTGAATCTGGGACCTCCAAAGGAGTAGGCAGGAACCAGAGATCTCTGCAGGGCCAGACATGAGTCTTGGACCTCAGAAGGGAGCCAGGACCTCTGTGGGTCTGGGCATTGGTCTGGGACATCAAAGGGAGTAGGCTTGAACCTGGAACCTCTGTGGGTCCAATCATGATTCTGAGACATCTGAAGGAATAAGCCTGTGCCAGTCCTCTGTTCTGGGCACACCCAAGCCTGGGAACTCTGAGGCAGTAGACTGGAACCAGAAACCTTTTCAGGACCAACTCCAAGCCAAGGACTTCTGTAGGAGAAGATCCAGACCAGGTTTACAGAAACAGGATAAAGCTGGTAACCTAAGTTAAAGTAGGCCTGAGACAGCAAACTCCAAGGGAGCAGAGCAAAGCACAGGAGCATTGAGCTATCTCCAGGAACACGGAGTAACCAACAGGGTAACTAGAACTGTGGCACTTAGTGTACCAGGAGGAACGACCATCAGAGCTTTGGATTCACTGGCACCTAGAAGATTAATCAACAGATCTCAGACAGCCCCAACTATACCTATTAGAGGAAAAGATGAAGAGAAAAGGTAAGATCACACACAACACCACAAAGAACAACACTACACCAGTAAAACCTGAAGACCCTACAACAGCAAGACCTGAACAACCAAATATAGATGAAGCAGAAGAAAATGACTGGAAAAATAACTTCAAGAGAATGTTTGAAACTCTTAAAGAGGAAATGAGAAATTCCCTTAAAGAAATGGAGGAAAAGACAAGCAAAAAATTGGAAGACATCAGCAAATCCCTTAAGGAAAACAAAGAAAAAGAAATCAAACATATGAAAGAAACTATTGAAGACTTGAAAACTGAAATAGATTCAATAAAGTAAACACAAGCTGAAGGAATTAGAGAAACAGAAATCAGGAGAAAATGATCAGGAACCACAAACGCAGGCATGAACAGCAGAATAAAAGAGATGGAAGAGAGAATCTCAAGTGCTGAAGATACAATAAAGGAAATAGACTCATCAGTTAAAGAAAACATTAACAAAAGCTAAACCCAAAATATCCAGGAAATACGGGACACCATGAAAAGGCTGAATCTAAGAACAATAGATATAGAAGGAGAAGAAGTTCAACTCAAAAGCACAGAAAATATATTTAACAAAATCATAAAAGAAAACTTTTTTAACCTAAAGAAAGATATGCCTATGAAGATACAAGAAGCTTATAGAACACCAAATAGACTGGCTCCAAAAAGAGTCCTCTCACCATATAACAATCAAATTACTAAACATACAGAGTAAAGAAAGAATATTAAGAACTGCAAAGGAAAAAAGCCAAGTAACATATAGAGGTAGACCTATCACCTGATTTCTCTTTGGAGACAATGATAGCCAGAAGGTCATGGTCAAGTGTTATGCAGACATTAAGAGACCAAGGATGCCAGCCCAGACTACTATACCCAGCAAATCTTTCAATAACCTTAAAAGTACAAAACAAGATATTCATTGACACAACTAGATTTCACCAATACCTAGCCACTAACCCAGGCCTAACAAAATACTAGAAGGAAAACTCCAACCCAAGGAAGTTGGCTACGTCAATAAAAACGCAGACAATTGATGGTCTCATAGCAGCAAATCCCAAAGAAGGAAAAACACACAAATTAACATCACCAAAAATGAAAACTTGTAGCAAAATTAGGTCGGTACAATAAATAACCAAGCCAGCTCAAGAAGAACAAGTATTTTTAATTGGTTAAAAAAGGGAAACTCACACTGCAAGAGTGGGAGGTCAGATGTCCTATCCATCCAGCGGGCACTGCATGGAGAGAGAGAGAGAGAGCACCCGTTTTCTCTTGGTTTTTCTACCTGGGAGTCCAGGTAGCCACACCCTAACTAGATGTGAATGGTTGATAGTTTCCCCATCAAAAACTAAACTAACAGGAGATAACAATCACTGGTCATTAATATCCCTTAATGTGAATGGACTCAACTCACCTATAAAAAGGCATAGGCTAACAGATTGGATACAAAAACAAAATCCATCCTTCTTCTCCATACAAGAAGCACATCTCAACCTCAAAGACAGACATTGTCTCAGAGTAAAGGGTTGGGAAAAAGTATTCCAATCAAATGGACCTAAGAAACAACAGGTGTAGCTATCCTAATATCTAACAAAATAGATTTCAAGCTAAAATCAATCAAAAGAGACGAAGAACATCATTTCATATTAGTCACAGGAAAAATCCAACAAAAGGAAATGTCAACAATGAACATCTATGCCCCAAATATGAGGGCACCCTCATATGCAAAAGAAATACTTCTAAAGCTTAAATCATATTTTAAACCCCATACACTAATAGTGGGAGACTTCAACACTCCCCTCTCACCACTGGACAGGTCAATCATACAAACAATGAAGAGAGAAATGAGAGAACTAACAGATGTTATGACTCAAATGAATTTAACAGACATCTAGAGAATATTCCATTGAAACTAAAAAGAATACACCTTCTTCTCAGCACCTCATGGAGCCTTCTTAAAAACTGACCACATACTCGGTAACAAAACAAACCTCAACAAATACAAAAAAATTGGAATAACCAAATGTACCTTATCAGATCACCATGGTTTAAAACTAGAAGTTAACAAAAATACTAATTTCAGAAAATCCACAAACACATGGAAATTAAACAATGCTCACCTGAATCATCAATTGGTCAAGGAAGAAATAAAGGGAGAAATTAAAGACTTGCTAAAATTCAATGAAAATGACTACACAACATACCCAAATTTATGAGACACAATGAAAGCAGTGTGAAGAGGAAAGTTCTTAGCAGTAAATGCCTACATAAAGTAGCTGGAAAAATCCCAAACTAGTGAAATAAGAGAACATTTGTAAACTTTAGAACAAAAAGAAGCAAACTCACCTAAGAGAACTAGATGGGAGGAGATAATCAAATTGGGAGCTGAAATCAACAAAATAGAAACAAAGAAAATAATACAAAGAATCAATAAGAGAAAGAGTTGGTTAAATCAACAAAATAAACAAACCCTTATCCAAACTAACCAAAAGGCAGAGAGAGAGGGTATCCAAATTGACAAAATCAGAAATGAAAAGTGGACATAACAACAGACTCAGAGGAGATACAGAGAATCATCAGGTCATATTTCGAAAACCTGTCTTCCACAAAATTGGAAAACTTAAAGGAAATGGATAACTTTATGGATAAATATCACTTACCAAAATTAAATCAAGACCAGGTAAGCAAATTAAACAGACCTATCACTGCTGAGGAAATAGAAACAGCCATCAAAAGTTTTCCAACCAAAAAAAAAAAAGCCTAGGACCAGATGGTTTCAGCTTATGATTATACAAGATTTTCAAAGAAGAACTAATACCAATACTCCTCAAATTATTCCACACATTAGAAAAAGAAGGAAAATTGCCAAACTCTTTTTAATGAGGCTATGATTACCCTGATACCAAAACCACAGAAAGACAACACTAAGAAAGAGAATTATGGACCAGGCTCAGTCATGAACATTGATGCAAAAATACTAAGTAAAATACTGGCAAATCAAATCCAAGAACACATCAGAACCATCATCCACCACGATCAAGTTGGCTTCATTCCAGAGATGCAGGGATGGTTCAACATACAAAAATCTGTCAATGTCATCCACCATATAAACAAACTGAAAAATAAAAATTACATAATCATCTCACTATATGCCAAAAAAGCTTCTGACAAATAAAACATCCCTTCATGATAAAGGTCTTGGAGACAGCAGAGATGTATGGAACATACCTAAACAAAATAAAGGCAATATACAGCAATCCAATAGCCAACGTCAAATTAAATAGAGAGAAACTCCCTATTCCACTGAAATCAGGAACAAGACAAGCTTGTTCACTGTCTCCATATCTAATTAATATAGTTCTTGATGTCCTAGCTAGAGCAATAAGACACCAAAAGGAGATCAAGGGATACAAATTGGAAAAGAGGAAGTCAAACTCTCACTGTTTGCTGATGATATAATAGTTTACATAAGAGATCCCAAAAATTCTACCAAGGAACTTCTACGACTCAGAAACAATTTCAGTAATGTAGCAGGATACAAGATTAACTCAAAAAATCAGTAGCCCTCCTGTACACAGATGATAAAAAGAGTGTGAAAGAATTCAGAGAAACAACACATTTCACAATATCCACAAATAGCATGAAATAACTGGGAGTAACACTAACCAAACAAGTGGAAGACTTGTATGACAAGGATCTCCCATGCTCTTGGGTAGGCAGAATTATCATAGATTAACAAAGTAAAAATGGCAACCTTACCAAAAGCAATCTACAGATTCAATGCAATGCCCTTCAAAATCTCACCAAAATTCTTCATAGACCTCGAAAGAACTGTACACAACTTCATATGAAAAAAAGCAAAAAAAAAAAAATCCCAAAACACCAAAAAACAAGAAAACAACAACAATAAAACAGGATAGACAAAACAATCCTGTATAATAAAAGAACTTCTGGACATATCACAATCCCTGACTTCAAATTCTACTACAGAGTTAGAGTACTCAATACATCCTGGTATTGGCATAAGAACAGACAGGAGGAACAATGGAACTGAATAGAAGACCCAGATAATAATCCACACTGCTTCGAACACCTGATTTTTGACAAAGAAGCAAAAAATATCAAATGGAAATAAGAAAGCACATTTAACAAATGGTGCTGGATATTAACATGTAGAAGAATGAAAATAGACCCATATTTATCACCATGCACAAAACTCAAGTCCAAATGGATCAAAGACTTCAACATAAAGCTAACTACTCTGACCCTTATAGAAGAGAATGTGGGAAGTACACTTGACTGCACTGGCACAGGACACCACTTCCTAAATATAATACCAGCAGCACAGACGCTGAGAGAAACAATTATTAAATGGGACCTCCTGAATCTGTAAAGCTTCTGAATCTGAAAGCAAAGGACATGGTCAACCAGACAAAACAACAGCCTACAGAATAGGAAAAGATCTTCACTAACCCACATAAGACCGAGTTCTAATCTCCAAAATATACAAAGAACTCAAGAAATTGGTCATCAAAAGAACAAATAATCCAATAAAATAATGGAGCACAGACCTAAACAGAGAACTCTCAACAGAGGAATCTAAAATGGCTGAAAGACACTTAAGGAAATGTTCAACATCCTCAGTCATCCAAGAAATGCAAATCAAAACAACTCTCAGCTTCCATCTTACACCTGTAAGAATGGCCAAGATCAAAAACACTGATGATAACTTATGCTGGAGAGGTTGTGGGATAAAGGGAACACTTCTGCATTGCTGGTGGGAATGTAAACTGGTAAAGCCCCTTTGGATGTCAGTGTGGTGATTTCTCAGAAAATTAGGACACAACCTTCCTCAAGACCCATTAATACCACTTTTGGATATGTATCCAAAGGATGCTCAATCATGCCACAAGGACATGTGCTCAACTACGTTCATAGCAGCATTGTTTATCATAGCCAGAACATGGAAACAACCTATGCGCCCCTTGGCCAAAGAATGCATAAGGGAAATGTGGTACATTTACACAATGGAGTACTACACAGCAGAAAAAAATGACATCTTGAATTTTGCAGGAAAATGGATAGAGCTAGAAAACATTATTTTGAGTGAGGTAACCCAGACACAAAAAGACAATTATCACATGTACTCCCTCATAGGTGGTTTTTAAACATAAAGCAAAGAAAACCAGCCTACAAACCACAATCACAGAGAACTTAGACAACAATGAGGATACTAAGAGTGCCTTACATAGATCTAATCTACATTGAAAGTAGAAAAAGTCAAGATCTCCTGAGTAAATTGGGAGCATGGGGACCTTGGGTGAAGGTTGAAGGGGGGAGGGGAGAGGCAGGTAGGGGAGCAGAGAAAAATGTAGAGCTCAATAATAATCAATGAAAAGAACCTCTTAATATAGTTAAATAGTTACTAATTCCAATATGCAGAAAGAGTTGTATTGAATAGTGAAACCATTGATTTTATATGAGCTGATACAGAATTGACTTCATTATTCACACAGGTTAAAGTTATAATCAGGAATAGGCTTTGTCATATATATATAACACATCCAATCATATATGGGTCTGCCAGGTCCTTAAGTAAAAGGTAATGCAGAAATTGATCAATTATTGATTGGAAGCATGTTATAGGCTTCAGAATTCCATAAAAACATCATTTCAATAGCAAAGGTTTAAAGAAAGAGTTTTCTATTACATGGGAAAAAACAGGAGATTATAAAGAGATGCCTTACTTGCTCTTTCTATAACCAAACACTGCTACCTGTAGGGACTAACCCAAAGGGTACTCAAAGGAATGAAATCTTGCAGATGGATGTGTTCCACTTTGCAGAATATGGAAAATTAAAATATGAACAACACACCATTGACACTTATTCAGGTTTTTAGTAGGCAACTGCTTTAAGCTCAGAAAAGGCTGATTCAGTAATCACACATTTATTAAATGTTATGTCCATCATTGTCGTACCTGTACAAATATAGACATATAATGGTCGAGTATATGTCTTTAAGAAAATTAAAGTTTTTTTATTATAATGTAAAGGATATTACAGGTATATCACACAATTCTACAGGTCAGACAGTTGTAGAAATATGAAATCAAATTATAAAAGTTATGTTAAACAAACAGAAATGGATGGAATATACCTCCAGAATAGATTTCATAGATTTATTGACCTTGAACTTAGTTAATGATAATGAGAAAGGAACAATAACACCAGAAGGACATTGGATAATAGAAAAATCTTCTGAATTAAATCAGTCAGTGCATTTTAAGAATGTGTTGATCTCACAATGGAAGCCAGGAGATATTTTATTTTGGGGAAGGGGTTTTGCTCTTGTTACTGCAAAAGAAGAAAAACTGTGGATAACATCAAAATTAATAAAGATTCACTTTGAAAAAGAGAAACCTCTTGAGAAAGGGAAATGACAGTTCATCCACAAGGGTGACAATCATATAGGTGGTAAGGAAACCTCATTAGGGTTGGGGCAGGGTTCTGTTCTTGTCTTTGCTGGAAAATACTCATCTTCTAAGGTAAAGAGACCCTGGACATCTAGATAACTAAAGAGGAAATGATAATTATAGATATAGGATCATGAAGCAAAGAGAATTATGACTTATGAGGACATGTCATTTGATGGTAAGAATCTCAAAAACATAAAATAAAATATTAATCATGATTCATTTAAAATCAAAGCTGGCTTTAGAGTTGGGCACTGTCTCTGTTCTTCTCCAAATCCAAGCATTTTGTTAAAATAAAACTGTCTCATGTCAGGAGCCATGATATGGGACAGAAAGAAAAAAGAATTTAGAAAAATTTTTACTTTTCTTCATACCTATTTTTGTCTTTATTGTACATTTCATTGAATATTTATGTCTGTATATGTCTAAATAAATAATGTTTTCCACAATAAACAATGAATTTGCCTGCAGAAAACTTTGAAGTTTACAGGAAGAAAATGGGGCCACACAGGAACAATTTCATCTGGTTGATATAATGTCATGATGCTGATAATACTACTTTAAGACCTGTTTTGTGTATCAGCTGCTCAAGATGGTTCCAACTTGGTTAGCTGAAATGGTGCACTTTTTTTTTTTACAATGTTCTGGCTGGAACCCCAAATAGGAACCTCAGAAAAACCCTACTAAAACTCAGAGACTATTTTCAATTAAACCAGATAGTAATCTTTGAACTTAACCATTATTTTACTTTCACAGATTCCCATAGAAAAAACATTCCCCCATGACATTCTAGAAGATGACGTCCCCTCTCCCAACAAAGTTTGTCCTCAGGGTTAGGGACATCATTTAGGGGTTTAGTATAATTGGTATAGGGTTTGAGGTTTGGCTGGAAATTATGTAGGCTAAGGGATCTCTTTTTAAAAAGGGGTGAAATTGGATGGGAAAATAGATTAGTGTGAGCTTACTCATACAAAAAATAATAGTGATAATAGAGTGAATACTTATGAGCTATTATTTATAGGCAATTTACATTGGTATTGATTCTTGTATATTGATACAAACTTAAATTATATTGAATATGTTCCTATTTTCATCTATAATATTTGTAGATCTAGGCAAAGTTATTTTGTCATACTGTATGCATGCATGCATTACCTCTGCTTAAAACATTTTTGTATATTGATACAATTTTAGGATATATTTATTGTATTGCAATGTACATTTCTACCTTTGATCAAGATACTTATACATTGTTTACATTTTGAGTTCATTGTCCTCATTTGTTGCACAGTTGTTTATTGTATATTATTCTAATATGATGTCTTAGTCTTTAAGTTACATAGGTATTAAGAATTATAGATCAATAGTCATCTATGTCTTTCATACTTACAGTTAGACTAATCAGGTTCTTTAAATACATAGAGATTGTTTTTGCATGGATAGGTAATCTTCAACCACTTCAAAGAGATGTAGAATATGATATTTAAATAACTCAGGGTTCTGTAGAAGTGAGACAAAATTGCTCCTGGCAGCACCAATCTATTCCTGAGAGAATGTTGAATACTGAAGACACTCCACTTGGAGCTTGTTTTCTTCTTGGCAAGATTGGCCTTTGGGCAAGAAATTGCCCATGCATCATCCACTGACAAGGTACATGGTATCCAGAAAAAGGAAAAAGACTGTCAAATATTGCCAAGATGGGGTAAGATGGTTTTGAAAATTTTCCTGCCTCTGAAAATGGTCTGTCAGTTATGCTAGACCTTAGCCAATGTTGGTTGCTTCAACATTGCAAATGAGATTTGGGTGATTGCTCAGGTAGCCTGTTGTCTCTGTCATTTGTTGTACATTTTTGGAAATTGCTTGATTGCACTTCCTGATTACTCAAGTAATATTATTTCCCTTCTTGGGTCTTCAATGGGGTTGAAGACTAGATAGTTGTAGTTACTTTCTTCTCATGACTTGGCCAAGTTATTTATTATACAAGACTTAAACTCATTAGGATAGGATAATTTTTGAAACATTTATCACATGTTTCTTGCTTGATATATTTGTTCTTATTGTATATATTTTTGTATTAGATTTAGAACTCTCTTATTTAAACAAAAATTGGAAATGCAGGAGTTCTTACAGCCAGAGCCTTTTAGTTACCCGCATTAATCTCCTGTCTGCACCCTTCTATTTCCCTGACTCCAGTTATGTCAAATACATTTTATGATAGTCTACAAGATCTCTCCCCCACCAGATTCTGAAGCCTTCTCTCTTATATTTCTGGCTTTAACAGATTCTCCAACTTGAACACAAAAAAATAATGAGGATTTACATAAGAGCAATGACCTTTGATATCTGTGTATCCAGTCCTGGAATATTTCTCTTAGCCTATGGTCTACTTCCATCCAATATCTTGCCAATTTCATAATTTTGCTTTTCTTCAGTGATGCATATGTAACTTATTTTATACAACCCTGTTATTACTTTATAAATATTTAGGTTAGCTAATTATGGTACTAACAGTTATTCAGGTATCTCTGTCATAAAGTATAGAGTTCTTTAGGTATAGTTGCAAAAAGTGTATAGCTGAGCCATCTGGTAGATGGATGTTTAGCTGTTTGATAAGACTTCTTGCTTATTTCCATGGTAGCTATATCAGTTAAAATTCTCATCCATAGGTGACATCGTCTAAGATGTCAAACTACAGTACCTATGTCAGTCTGTACTTATATAGACTACTCATATTATATATCTGTATATCATCTACATATGTACCAATGATCTATTATCTATCTATCTGTCTAGGTATCTATCATATCTAGTATCATCATCTGTTCCTCCATCCTCGATCAGTCTATGTTGAGAACTCTAAGTAATATACTGGCTTCTAAACTCTCCATTTTTATTCTGCTTAAAAGAAGAATATGAGTATCAAAAAATTTTAGACAAGAAGTTTTATATTTATTAATTAGTTTCATATAACGAAATTTTAAAAAACACAAAATTACCCTTGTTTTATTGTTTCAAAAGGAAACTTCTTAATATGCAAGTTTAGCAAATAAATGTGATTGTTTTGTATATCCTGAAAAGATTTGTTATTTCCTAGTCATGAGATGTTTTATCAATCATTTTCAGGTACTTTTGCTGATAATTTTGGACAAATATGCTTTGTATTTTCTTGAAGATCTTTAGAAGTAATATAATTAACTACTATTTTTGAAATTATGAAGTAATTTGAATTTATTGTTTTAGAATAGTTTCTTTTCAAGAAATAGTAGTAAGCCTGATTCTTTCAGTCTTTTATTATAATTTACCCAATCACTGTTTCTTCTTTGATAGTATCCAAGGAAACTTTACATCCATGCTGCAGGCCTGGCTCACGTGTGGCATTTCTTGTTCATTTTTAAAAATATGCCAAATTCTTTTAAATATTTTGGCCAAATTTCTTCACAAAATAAATAAAAATAATATCAATATTATATAATTAAGAGGCTCTTCCTAATTAATATTGTGTGATGATATTAAGACACTCAGTATGAGTATATTACTATTAGATATTGACCGGGGGACCTGCATATTGACTTTTAATGTCCCCTATGTCCCTGTTTAATATGGAATTAGAGATTTTGTGCTTGCTTCAGCAGCACATATACTAAAATTGGAATGGTACAGAGAATATTATCATGATCCCTACACAAGAATGACCACAAATTTAATACAAATAAAAAGGGAGAGCCATGCAGTGGTAGTACATGCCTTTAATTCTAGCACTTGGAGGGAGAGGCCATCATATCTCTGTGAGTTCAAGGCCATTCTGGTCTACAAGAGCTAGTTTTAGGATAGCTTCCAAAGCTACAGAGAAACCTGTCTTGAAAAACCAAGAGAGACAGAAACAGAAACACAATTGGAGATTGTTTTAAAAATCCAAAAGTTAATGTCATTAGTAATGTAGGGACTTGAGTATTCTGCTCATTGGTCCAAAGATTTATTGCACAAATTAGACAAATATTTGGAAAAGATATTAAAAGATGTAGCAAAAAAAATTCTACACCTATGGTTATAGCTTTAAGATGCATTGCAAAAAAAATTTAATCATGGAGTTGAACATCTCTTAGCTAAGGAGTCAACATAACTGCTTTCTGATTGCAAACATGTTTCTTTTATATTTCTGAGATTATAAAGTAATTGCAATAAATCTCCTTCCCCTTTACTCCCTCTGATCCCTCCCACAACTCCAATATCCTTTAAATGCATTTTGTCTGTTTTCAATGAGCATATATATGTATGTGTGTATATATATTATTGCATTATATTATATTTGAATATATGTAATTAATGGAAAGCAAGCAAGTACATACACATGTATATAAATATGTCTGAAAGAACTTTGCTAGGTAGCTGATTTTTTATATATTTATTTTTAATGTCTTGTTCCTTTCTTTATTTTGTTGGTTGAAGTGTGAGAATTTTATTATATATAAGTGGCTATTCTCAACATAACTGACCATTATACATTTTAAGATTTACAAGAATAGGTTATAAAATTTTGAATAAGATGTTCTGAATACAAAGAAAAGTTGTGAACCATGAAGTATTCTGCTAAGTGTTTCTTTAATTTTTAATTTATTTTAATGAATAACAATGGGAAGAATATAACAATACTAAAACTAATAGTTTTTTTTTAATTTTATAAATAAATTAAACCATAGTGGAAGGCTAAGCAGCAAAATGTTATCTACCTCTGTCTCCTCTTCCTCACTCTCCTCATTAACTTGACACTAACTGAGATCATCTTGTAAGATGGGATCTTAATTGAGGAATTGTCTCCATAGACTTGCACAGTAGGCATCTGTATAGGGCATTTGTTTTTAATTGATGTTCATTGTATGTGGGAGTTCCCAGCTCTCTGTGAGCTGTGGCAACTTTGGATATGTGGTCCTGGATTGTGAAAGAAAGTCTGTCTCCCCGACTATTTTAAAGAATGATATTCCATAAGATAAGTGGTCAGAATGGTTTAGGATTTTGTATACAATGAAGAAATTTGAAGCTGGCTACTGTTTTAAAGATTCAGGAAACCATTAAGATGATGAGTTCATTAAGTGACTGAGAAAAAAGAATGAGCAGTTTGTTTCTTTACATACACTATAAAATGGAGATAGTATGTTGAATGAGTTGGCCAACTCATAGCTGCTGACTTTCTGGCTAACAACCTTTTCTAAGTGTCTTTTAGTACTCATGGTTAGATTTAAGTATAAAGTTCTCTTAGGATAGAACTGAGCTTAATATTGCAGGAAACTTGAAACTCTTAAGAGGTTTACTGGTATAAATTTAAATGGTGACAATGTAATGAGGTTGGCTTATATTTAATTTATGCTCCCATGTCAGTGAAAAATAAAAACATCATAAATTATTAAACATGATCATTGGAAATTTTTATTATATTGTAAATGACAAGCTCTAAAAGAATTTTTATGCATTTTGACTTTCAATTGAGTCTTATTGATATGTGAAGTGCATTTTCTTATTTTTATGGTTATCTGGGCTCTTTAGAAATTTTGCATCATTTCTCTAATATTTAATTATAAATGTAACTGATTTTAAGCCTCTCATAAAGATTGTCTCTGTAACTGTCTCTACTTCTTAATAGAAGCATTTCATGAATTCACTCAGGCTAGAGTTCTATTATTTGTTATGCAACTCAATTATCTCAAGAGATAAAATGAAGAATAACCTCCTCTCTTCACTAACTCTTAGCTTGTATATATCAAAATTTCAACTACTCTTACTATAGTTCTCATCTTAAAAGCCACCTGATAGATCTCCAGTATTTCAGCTCTCATTTTCTTAACTTTTTATTCCACAGAAGAATGTTTACTTGCTGCTTTTCTGTGCTTATCTAAATTATCAAATAAAACAAGAATCTGGAGCAAAGGGTTTAGAAGTTCCCAATTCATTTTATATCTTGGGCATCCATAAAAAGCCATGAAGAACAGCCACACATGAATTCACAAAATTCCAGCCAGCCTTCTATAAACTAAATTATTTCTTAAAATTCTGGAAATTCTTGAGGATTATTCTTTTTTAATTTCAGTTTTGATTTTGTTACTCATATTATGATTCAAAATCCTGCCTTGTTTTAACCTGTTGACAAATTTTCCCTTCCTGCTTAATTTAATGCATTATTTTATTTCATTGCTTATTTTATGTCTCACTTTTTGAGACTTTGTCCCAGGTAGCTCATGCCAGGCAGGTATTGAGTTTTCTATTTACCTATGATGATCTTGAAGTCCTGGTAACCCTGCCCCTACATCCTATCCATGCATTTGCAATATTGCTTAGTTGCTTCTAAATTCATATTCTAAGGAAAATAGGAAAATTTAAAGACACAAAACTTTTATTTGACATGGAAGCTGATCAACAGATGGTAAAGAGAAGAATATATAAACAAGATAGAGAAGTATGTAAAACATGATGGTGATATACACCTTGAATTTGGGGACAAAAAGCAATTTTCTCATTCTGATTGTTCCAAAAATCTGTGTTAAAAACACAGATGTATTTAAGTTCAAATTTATGGTTTATTTTATAATTATGAATAAATCTATACAGACCATTGTCTCCTTACTCTCTTTCGAAGTGCTCTCTGAAAGATATTTTTGGAATTTTCATTTTATAATCAAACTCATTATTTTATAAACAGCACAGTCTTTCAGTGTTTTCTTCTATTTCCAGTAGACTGAAAACATGGGAGTTCAAAATTTCCTTATTTATTTGTAACAGTTATAAACTTTGACACAAATTCTGCTGGAAAATGAGAGTTATTTTTTTAATTTCTTATTTAGATCTAGAATAGCCTTTTATTTTTAAAGTTCCGCTTTCTGCATAGAGCTACATCTTCAATCATGATATAGTAATGGTTGACTTAAGATTCTTTATTTCCTCATTTTTCCCTGCATTGGTTTATTTCAGTACAAAATTAACATGGCTTTTTAGCACATGCATTCAGCCATAAAATTTTTTGACTTAATATCTTACAATGGTATGAGTCATTTTCAGCAACATGAAGTCAATAACTTCAGAAAATATATCTTCTTTATCTACTAGACTGTCTCATTGCAGGATGACAGACTATTCCTGGAGAGATGGAACGTGCAGATCTATTCACTCCAGGTAGGGAGTCCTTTATATTCCAAAATACAGATAAAAACACTTTCAGCTTGTTGCAACAATGAATTTTTATTTGGTTCACTTAGGGGAATATTGGTGAAGGCCTACTCATAGCAGTTGGAGTGACCAAAAGGTATCTGCATAACTGAAGCTCACTCCAGAATAGGTGACATATCACAAAAGGTGAGAACCAGAGGCACACTGAATAATATAGAAGTAGCTCAAAAGATTGGAGACTATGTTTCCCAGTTCAGATGGTCTGAGCCACTTGGATGTATCTGCTAGGCAGTTTACCTCTTCTCTGCTTCTTCCAGAAAAATAGATTTATATCAGAGTCTCTGTTATACGTAGATTCTTTTGAGATTGAGCCTCTATGACATCATTGTTCATATACTCTTGGGAAGGGAGGATGCCTATAAAGTTTTGCCATTTTCAGGAAATTTCTGCTGCTATTTTTTAATTGCTTATTCCCTGTTTTATGGAACTTTCCTGGATGATGGAATTTTTCAATCTAAGAAGAATCTGTTAGGTAAAACTCACAAAAATACTTCTGCTACTCACACCGCCATACTGGTGTTCTTTCCCCAAAGCCCAGGACCTTTCCACACATTTGTCTCATGGGAAAGTTTGTGCTCCCTATATCTACCTTGCGATTGCACTAATTTAACAATTTAACCAATCATCACATTTATAAGGAAGATTCTCCAATCTATTATGTTAGGTGGAAGAAATTTGATGCAATTTCTGCATCTTTAGAAGTTTACATACCCTGTCACTTACATAATTTTGCTGTGACTTAAAATGATTCTTAAGGGAATTCCTCATATAAAGAAAGAACACCTTTTATTAGGCTCTTTATTATTTGTTCATGCTTTGCACTTGATACTTATTAATGTGTTTTTTCTCATAGAAACTGTTAAATGCATGTATGTCATCAATATTCAGAAACACACTAATAAAGTTTCAAAATATTAATGGAATTAGTTTGGAGCTGTAACCTTACTATTTAAATGTATAGATGGTAATATTATGATTTAATTTAAAAATATAATTCTATGAATAAAGGAAAATTGAATTCTGCTGTGATATTTCCAAGGGAATAAGCATAGTATCAATAGCAATGCAATCACAAAATCTATTGAATAGACACATTATGCTTAGTGTAAAGAATACTGTACTCTGTGGTGTTATGGATGGGACACTTCTGGGATTGAACTACAAGGGTGAAATTTTTTTCTTCCTCATGTGAATTTAACTAAAGTATCTACAGTTTGGTCAGATATTGACTCTATTGCATAAAGGATGACTGACCTAAATGTACACAGATTTTTTTCTAATGAAACTAAGATGTTAGTCCACAAATAAAGCTGACAACAGTTTAGTCAATGTCTAGTATTTATAGAAAATACACTTTATCTGAATTGTAAGTTGAAGTTGCACCTGTGCAGCCATTTGCAAACAAGTTAAAAGATCTACATCATCAATCCAGAGAGCCCTTTAAAATAAGACAGTTATATTGGTCATATTGGAGAGCTTTCCATGTTGATTAAGCATTAGTTTAATACCAACATTCAAGTCCTATCTAAAGAAATCAGCTTTGATAAATATCTATAAAATGATGAAGAATGATTTATTCAAATACCTTATTGTACACAATGAATCAAAAAGAATTTTAATTTTAAACTCTAGTTTTATCATTTCTGTATAAGGTGGTTGATGACAGATACTGATGTGACATATGCTTTCTACAACCTAATAAACCAGAAGAAAGTTAATATTTTCCATAGACATTTGTCTATAGACAGGGTCATGGCTACTGTAATTAAAAGGAGAATGATGAAAAATAAGATCAAAGAGCATAAACATAGAAATTAATACTTGTTTTGCTAGATAATTCAGAAATAATACAATAAAATTCACTCAAAGATGGAAAAGTTTATGCCAGGGCTAAAATACAGCGTGTCTTCATGTTCACAGTTGTCTGTAATAAAATACAATAACATTAGTGGTTTAAAACATTGGGTATTTCTTTGCAGTTTTCGAGACTACGAAGTCTTACGTTAGGCTTTAAGTGTTTAAATATGTGGTATATGAACCTCCTGCTTTCATACGTGGGAAGAAACTCATTTTCCCTTTACAGTCTCATATTCAAAACTATGAAGAACAATCATAAGGGGTTTGTTTTCATAAATTCTCAACCTCCCCAGAATCTCAACTTACAATTTTTCCCTGGGTGTGATGAGATTTCAATATGAAAATTTGAGAAAATCAAATTCCCCAAGAATTGAGTGAGGGGTATACAGAGAGTCCATCATAGTCAGATAAAAAGAAACTGGAAATAGTTGGTAAATGAAAACATAATAAGCAACCTAAATGCATAGTATGGTACTTGAGTATTTTGTTATATTAAATAAATAAATCTCAGAGAGCACAGTACTTAAAATTTTAGAAACGAGATGTATAAAATTTATAAAAGATGATGTTCAAATGAATTTCCTATAATGTCCGTGGGTTTATAAATCATTAGATGTACCCATACATTTCTTCAAACATATTTATTGGTGTTTAAGTTGCATAGAATTTATTGGGAAATAGAAAAATTACATAGGCAAGTGTAGATGTTTCTAAAGTTCACATTTTAGAGGACATGGTCATAGATTCATATTGTGCTTACAGAAGTGAAAGTTTGGCTGGCGGTCTTAGGGTAAAATTGTTACTATCCTTACAGTTTTATGTCTTTGAATGTAAAGATTTCTTAAGTCTAAATTTAAGAGTGACTGATACATTTGAATTCTGCTATTTATTAAAGATTATGCAATATAAGAGCTGCCTCAAACACATTATTTATGGTGTCAATGTAATTTCCCGAGTGTTTTTTACTACCCTAGCTAAAGGTATGAATCTGGGAGAACAAAGCATAATAATGAGGTAGACTAAAGTCTTATGCAACAGTAACCTTTGTTCAGAGCATCAGACACTATAATCTAAGGGTTAAGAGTCTCTTGAGTAGTATAGGCAATCACAAGGACAAATCTCACATGGAAAAACATACTTTTCTGTAAAGGCATATATACAAATAATAACCATTTGTAATGAATGATATAAAGTAAAACTTACTTTTAGCATTACACGGGGCATGGGCATGGAACACAATTCCAAGATCAACTCATGTGATAGAGAAACATAGATTACAAGAGTCTTGTATGGCTTACTTTGAAATTTCTTATAAGATCTTGGAAATCTTCTCACACAGCTTTGTTCATCGGCATTTTTCCAACATGTTTATGACAAATGTTTGAGAATGTTGAGATGGAACCGCATCGAAGGCCATGACTCAAGATTATATTAATTATTTGGGAGAAAATATAATACATTTTTTTCTAGGTAGGAATTTTTGACTTTTATATTATTCATGAGGTTCTATTTAAAGCTATTTAGAAGAATACACTATTATTTTAAAAGAATTGGTCAATATATTAAAATTTAAAATACAACTAATATTTCATGATATTTAAGGTTATTTATCAATCATTGAAAAAAGACTAGGTCATGAAAAGCTTAATAATGAAAATGGAGTCGCTATTTAGTTTATCTTCTCTGAAAAATTATCTTACAAGAATATAAATTCATGCATCATTAACTTCAGTTGAAGAGGAAATGTGAAATAGCAATATTTATTTGTTTTATTGTCTTCATTAATATGTGCATGTATAAAACCTGTTCCAATCTAGAAATAAAAAGTAAGCATATGCCGGTTCATATGCTGTGAATGATAAAAAAAA
The DNA here is from genome assembly GCA_004026605.1 of Ondatra zibethicus. Lineage (NCBI taxonomy): Eukaryota > Metazoa > Chordata > Mammalia > Rodentia > Cricetidae > Ondatra > Ondatra zibethicus. Next base: position 16,268 of record PVIU01007803.1, on the reverse strand, counting down.
TGTGTTTTGTGGACTGTATGCGATTTGTTCTTTTGTGAGATATTGTACTTTTTCCTTTAAAATGTGTATCTCAATCAGTCATTTCTATAAAATATTGTCACGTATGAAAGTCTGAGCTTTAAAATAATTATAAAAGAGTCGCAGACATTTTTAAGCTATTAATTTATATGGCCCTGTTCTGGAGTGTTTTAATGAGACCTCATCCCAGAGCATATGATTCTTCCTTAGCAGAATCTTTATGATAAGTTCCATATAGGAAGACCTAGCAGGAATTTATGTAGGAACACACAATAGCATTATCCATTCTTGCATAAAAATTGTCTCTGCCTGCTTGGTTGCATTCGTGTAATTCATCTAAAAAGGGACCCGATATTAGTTTTATTTTCCAAGATAATTTTTATTGATTTCATGATTGACATAATCTTATATTTTCATATCTGAGACTTAAATCCATAGATATTCTCCAGAATTTTAAGTATTATGACATGTGTGAACCAAAACTGTTTTTTTCCAAAAGTAATTTATCCATTTATTATATTTCTGATGTTATTTTTCTCCAGAATCCATAAACCCATTGTGGCATAAATTATAGCTGTTAAATTAATTTTTGTGTGTTTAATTTACTTTGTATTACCTTGAAATTTACAGAAACATTTTGTAAAAGTATGATAAAATCTCAAAGAATTTAGACAGTGTGTTTAATAAAGATAAACAATTTCTATTTTCAAAAAATAACATATAAATTCTAATTTTTTATCTGAAGATGTAGATATCTTTTTCCCTGCTCATTCCTTCTTAGTGGTAACATATACAATAATGTAATGCAGCAAACAGAGAAAACAAATCTCTAAAATTAGGAGGATAAAATCTTCAAAATAAAACCTTAGTTCTGAAGTGATATTATATGACTAGTCATCTCATCTGTCGTGGAATGAGCTCAGCTTGAGCCTGTTTTCTGAAAGCTAATGAAGGAACATGCTACTATCTCTACAAGATTCATCCTTTCCTACATCAAATTGGTTCTAATTAATTAATTATTTATCTATAAAGTTGTGATTTCTATTGTTATATAATAGTGAATAAATTTCCTAGCCTTAGAAAACACTTTTATCTCTCATATTATACTACTGCAGATTATGAAACATCCTAGGAGTGAGCATCAAAGAGTCCAAGGCACATCAAAATATAAAAACAGTTATGAAAACTTTTCTTTTCTTTTCTTTCCATATCTTTTTTTGAGACAGGGTTTCGCTGTAGCTTTGGACCTTGACTGAAATCAGCTCTTGTAGACCAGGCTGAACTCGAACTCACAGAGATCCACCTGCCTCTGCCTCCTGAATGCTGGGATTAAAGTTGTGCGCTACCTCTGCTTGGCCAATTTTAAAATCTTTTCTGACACTTGATCGTTGTCAATTTTATGATAGTATAAAAATCATAAACTAACATGAGGCAGTAACTAGCTGTAAAATGCAGGTATTTAAGTATTATCCATAGTGTCATAGTTAGATTTCTATTATACAAACACCAGGATCAATAGGAACTGGAGAATAAACAGACTTATTTCATTTTACAATCCCTAGTTCATAATCTATCATCGAGGGAAGTCAGGGCAGGAAGTTGGATTCAGGAACTGAATCAGCTCAAAGAAGAATGCTGCTTACTGGAATGCTCAACCTCCTTTCCTACACCATCTAGAGCTAAGAATTCAGGAGTGACAACTACTGCTGCAGTCAAACTACCTCGAGAACTAATCAAGACAACGCCCTCAAACTGGTACACAGGAAATTGATGGTAATGTTTTCTCAAATGAACTTTCTCTCCCCAAATAACTCTGGTTTTTGTCAAGTTGAAGCATCAATCACAAAGAAAAGTAAGTGTATTGCTTTTGGGGAATAAAGAATAATCTTTTTGAAACTTGTGTCTACTGATAAAATTTACATGGTTTTTGTATGGTCCACATCAGGGGACATATGGCCAACACCAAGTAGATTTAATGAGCTTTTAAAATTTGCTAATTTCTAATATATTATTATAGCATATCAGAAGGTATGGATATATGCACATATTATGAGAACCTTGACTTGTTTGAATAAAAAACTGAGGGACCATTATTTTAAAATTTAATATGGTGTCCTTCAGTTAACATATTGCTCAAGCTATGACTTCATGTATTATATTGAATTAGTATGGAGAGATATATGTTGTGGATCGGCTATAAATATTCTAAATAGTGCCTTACTGAGAGCTCAGTCGTTACTTTGGAAAGAAGACATGCCCAAAATTTTCTCACAAGGCCTCTTGTCTATTTAGCAGACATTTCTGAAGTTGTATTTGGATTATTTATTGTGAGAATATTGTCTTTTTCAGCTGATTCTCAAGTTTAAAATAACTAAGCACAATGAAGTCACCCTGATTAATTAGTTACAGTGTATGTTTTAATAACATATGATAATTTTTTCTATTTTAACGTTTCCAGTCCTCTTGGAATAGACTTCTCTAGATGGGATATATTACTAGAGTGTATGCCAGCATGATCAGTCTGAAGTGAAAAAAAAAACCTACAAAAGTGACAAAGTAATATCCTGATGTTAACAATGGCATAGGTTTTCTTGTAATCTTTATAGGAGGATCAATGATTATCACCAACATGAATATAGTAACAATTGCCCTTCTCTGCCACACTGGTTATATAACAAATATCCCTTAGACAACATTGTCACCTAAACCTACTCTGAAGTTGTGTGTCCTATTTTGCAATATTTTAAATAAAACGTAGCACTTAAAAGATAGGTCACACGACAGAAATCTAGAAGCAAAGAATTGGGTGTGTAAGTTTTAGTATGGAGAGAATGATCTTGTCTATGTTATTTGTTAAGTCATTTTTCAGAGCTGCTAAGGTTAAAGACATCACAAGGCTTTGTATCTGGACTCATTCTATATAATTTAAAACCTTATAATTTATTCAGTTCAATAATTATTATAAATTTTGCTACTTTCATGCTGTTGAAAATTTTAGGATCTGGGTGACATAAAATTAGCTATTTAGATAATCATTATGAATTATTTTTCAAACTTATGATTAATTTTAGGGTATAAACTTGAAGAGCACAATGGTATATAAAGACAAAGGTCATTTCTGCTTTATGAAACTATTTTAAAGGGTAAAAATAAAAACTAAGAATGATTGACAATAAAATTTTATGACTAGGATAAAGTTATTGGTATGAAAAGAAAGTCAATTGAAAGTTATTTTTAAAAAGTTCAAGTAGAATTCTTGATCTTCATAAGGACATAAAAATGCCCATAAATTCAACAATAATGTTAAAGTATTCACAGTGCTTTTATGAACATGGTTCAATACACATTCATACCAATGCACTTTGCTTTGCATTTGAGTCTATTTTTCAGTTCATATAAATAAGTACTTATCAAAAATATAAAATACTTTTTTGAGTCAGTTATATTTTTACTAGATAGCTTCATGTAAGAATTGTATAGATTGATATTGATGTAAATATTTTCTTTAAGACTTCTGCTCACAATTTATCAGTAAAAATATGAAAATATCAAAGAATATATGCAACTCAATTTGGTTAGATCTATTTCAGTTCTGACACTATGGTCCTCTTTCACAGCTGTAGAATCTTTTTCCTTAAGATTGTTTTAATGTTCCATGTCCAGATATCATACTGTTAAAGTCATTATATTATACAAATTTCTCATTCTCTTTCCCTATTTCTAACCATATTCTGAAAAGAAATATGTATACATATCATTTTGTTGCTTAATTTTCTTCTGGAATTTTCAGATGAAAGTATTTTTTTTTTAAATTTTGTACCATGATATATGTTTTGTTTTTATCCATTTCTACATTCTTCTTAGCATTTTAATATTTATTGTCTTGTTTTCATGCTGCAGATTTTTCTCAAGCAGCTATTTGCCCAGCTTTTTTATCCACTCCTTCTTAATATCTATGTTTTTCTTCCAAAATCACATCCAAAGAAATAGTCTTATTTGTTCTTTTACTTATATATTCATTTCTATATTTACCTTAAAATGTTATGGATGCCAAAACGATCAGTTTAATCACACATGTTTCTTTTTCTAACATTGTTTATTCCCTTTGTTTTCATTGATGTTTTGCCTGCATGTATGCCTATGTGACAGTGTTAGACTGGAGTTACAGATAGTTGTGAGCTGCCATGTGGGCATTGGGAATTGAATCTTTGTCCTATAGAAGAGCAGTTAACGCTCATAACTACTGAGACATCGTTCCCGTCTCCATACATATTTCTTTACCTAGATTCATCTCACAAATATTTAATTCCTCGCTATATCTATTCAGCATAGTTATTGAAGTTCTAGCTAGAGCAATAAGACAATAAAAGATCAAAGGGATACAAATTGGAGAGGAAAAAGTCAAAATTAGCTATTTGCAGATGATATGATTGTATACATATGTGACCCCAAAAAACTCTACCAGAAAACTCCAACAGCTGATAATGTGGCATCATATAAAATAAACTCAAAAATTTAGTAACTCTTTGATATACAAGTAATAAATAAACTGAGCAAAAATCAGAGAAATATCACCATTTGCAATAGCAACAAATAGCATAAAATATCTTGGGGTAACCCTAACAAAAGAAATTTTTTTGACAAGAACTTTAAGTCTTTGAAGAAAGAAATAGAAGAAAATATCAGAAAATGAAAAGATCTTCTATGATCTTGGAAAGGCAGAATCAACATAATAAAAACGAGAATCCTACCAAAAGTGATCTACGGATTCAATGCATTACCCATCACAATCCCAACACAATTCTTCACAGACTTTCAACAAACCATGCTCAACTTCATATGGAAAACAAAAAACCCAAAATAGTTAAAACAATACTGTACAATAAAGGAACTTCCAGAGGCATCACTATCCCTGACATCAAGCTCTATGAAACTATAGTAATGAAAACAGCTTGATATTGACATTAAAACAAACAGGTTGACCAATGGAACTGAAACAAAGTCCTGGATATCAATCCACACATCTATAAACACCTGACAAAGAAGCTAAAATTATACAAAGGGAAAAAGAAGGGAATCTTACCAAATGGTGATGATATAACTGGATGTCAACATGTAGAAAAATGAAAGTCTATCCATATCTATCCCCATGCACAAAAGTCAAGTCCAAATGGATTAAAGTCCTCGATATATATCCAACTACATTTAACCACATAGAAGAAAAAGTGGGAAGTAGTCTTCAATGCATGCGCACAGAGACTACTTCCTAAATATATTATCAGTAGCACAGACACTGAGAGCAATTAATAAATGGGACCTCCTGAAACTGGGAAGCGTCTGTAAAGCCAAGGACACAGCCAATAAGACAAAAAGGCAGCCTACTAAATGGGAAGTGATCTTCACCAATGCCACATCAGATAGAAGAATTCATATATATATATATATATATATATATATATAAAGAACTCAAGAAATTAGACATCAAAATACCAAATAATGCAATTAAAAGATGGGATACAGATATAAACAGAGAATTCTCCACAGAAAAATCTCAAATGGCAAAAAGACACTTAAGAAAATGTTCAACATGCTTAGCCATCAGGGAAATGCAAATCAAAATGACTCTGAGATACCATCCTACATCAGGCAAAATGGCTAAGATCAAAACCACCAAAGATAGCTTATGCTGGAAAGGATGTGGAGTAAAGGGAACACTCCCCCATTGTTGGTGGGAATGCAAATTTGTACAACCAGTTTGGAAATCAGTATGTTGGTTTCTCAGAAAATTGGGAATCAACCTACCTCAAGACCCAACAATACCATTACTGGTATTGCTCAATCATACTACAAGGATATTTGTTCAACTATGTTCATAGCAGCATTATTTGTAATAACCAAAACCTGGAAACAACATATATGCTCCTCAACTGATGAAGGGATAAAGAAATGTGGTACATTTACACAATGGAGTACTACTCAGCAGTAAATCAATGAAATCATGAAATTTGCATGCAAATGGATGAAACCAGAAAGAAAATACTGAGTGAGGTAGCCTAGACCCAGTAAACTGAGCATGGTATGTTCTTACTCCTAAGTGGATATTAGCTATAAAACAAAGGACAGTAAGCCTATAGCCCAGGACCTCAAGGAAGCTAAGTAATGAGGAGAACCCTAAGGGAAACATATAAAGAACCCCCCTCACAAGGGGAAATAGACAAGATCTTCAGAGAAAATTAAACCAAGTGGGTGGTTTAATTTTAAGCCATATAGACATGTGCCATACACAAACATACACATACATACACACACACACACACACACACACACACACACACATACACACACAGAGTAAAAAAAATGTAACCTCAGTTAATTGGTCACCCTGACTTTGAACATATCAATAAAGCAGAACAGAAAAATATAACTGTGAGTATATGACTCACTGCAATTAAGATTAGTGTTTAAATATGAATCATTGAAATTTTTAAACTCTACTTTGTAAAATCATACATAATAATACTTAACATGAAACTGAACTGAATATTAAAGATGCAAGTAGAGCAATTCAAAAGTGAGAAATACAGAAGACCACAATGGCAATCAGGAAAACACAGAGAATGAAGCAGTAAATTATAGTCTGGATAAATTGAGGAAGGTTTCATTATTTGATTTTATGACAGAATGGAAATAAGAAAAATGTGACAATACATCAAAAGGGAATCTTTTATTTTAGATACTGTTAACATGTAAATGTATGGATCTCAATGCCAAGCCTTAGATTTCATAGCATGTAAGGTAAGGAGCAAGAGCAGGACATAAACAGAAAATGCTTCATCACATTAAGTTTTATATGGCCATGACCCAAATGAAAATGAGATTAGAACCTGTGGATCATTTTTGAAATATACCTGGCAAAAATATGAGAGGTCCAAGGGAAAGAATGAATACATCTTATGCTATTGAAAAGTGGATAGCATAAAATGACCAATTAAAGGCAAAATTCTGTATATGACATAGAAATTTTGTTATTTAATGGGACTGTGAGAATAAGAGTAAGAAACTAGACTCAATATAATGCTCAAAGTATATTTAGCTTTCTATTTAATTTAAAATATTCCACACAAGAATGGGTAATGGTGGCAAATGCCTTTAATCATTACAATTGTGATATTGAAGCAGGTAGATAGATCTCTGTGAGGTCAGAACATCCTGGTATACAAAGTGAGTTCCAGGACAGAAGGGCTACACAAAAAAGAACCCAGCCTCAAAAAAAAATAATTCACCCAGTCTCATGAAAGAAAGCATAAACTCACTAGCTTCTATTATTATATTTCCCAATACTACTTAGATTAAATGCTGCATTCCTTCATGATTGAGTTACCTATATTTTCATGTCTGAAATGAACATGAAAATGGTATTAAAATATGACAGAGTTATGTCCCTTCCCATGTATTCTGGGCACTTGGGTTAATACACTGCTTTAAATTTGACATTAGCTGACTGTGGAGAATGTATGTTTTTCTTTTATAACTTTATTCATCATTTAAATGAAGTACCTTGACAGCTTTGAGAAGCACAATGGAACTCAAAACAGTTTTGACTAAATGATAAAGAGAAATTTCTTCTCTGGAAGCTCAGATTTCACATATTTGACACCTAAAAGTGAGCTAAAAATTGCCCGTTCAACATCATTGTTATCTATTATATGGAACATAATGTTCAATCTATTACACAGTTGTTGATTTCTCTCTTGGGTTGCTGACAATGAATGTCACTTCCAATAAGCCATTTTCTAAAATTTTGAATGTAAAAATGAAAACACTTTTTCATATTTTTTCCTCCTCATCTTTAACAAGTATTACCAGTTATACAAAACATGCTAAAATCAAAGTGATAGTAGTGCAGCTATACTTTTCAAAGGGCTTCCATTTTTAGTAATAATAGTAAATATTGTTGTGGTGCTTCTTGAAATTTTAGGTGCAAAGAGCATGTTAAAGTTCATATAAAATGTCAAAAACACATATTTACTTAAAAACAAATGAACTAACTGGATATCTCAGAATATAATGTTTATACATCTGACAGAAAGAATTAAGAATTCTGGGTTTAAAAAAATCTATCTTTAAATAATTTTGATGATTGTTTGAAAGTTCATATTTCCAATTTTATGATGCAAGCCATACACATAAGCTATAAGACTTCAGCAAACACAAATCCTTATTAAAGGGTAGGAAAAGTTTTGTTTCAGCAAAAATACTTCAATAATCTCTGTGATAAATATGTAGAGACATGCTACTGTTTCTCTGTTTTGGAGACACAGGAGCTTAATGAAAAACTAGGATGTCAAAAAATGTAGTACACAGTTAAAATCCCATCTTTCTACAATGTGCTTTGTTTATCGAACATGACTAAACCTCAGCAATTTATATACCAGTGGTGTAGGAGAGTGGCCAAAATGATTTAAGAACAATGAAAAAAATTTTGAGCTTCCAAACATAGACTCTGGATTAAAGCTGCACAGGATTATAATATTAATTGTCTCCCTGACTCTCACTTTTCTAAATCAAGGATTGCATTTTTCAGGCATTGCAGAACTCAAAAATTAAAATCATGTTTGAATGATTTTACTTTTAGACCCTAGCTCTAAAATCAATCCAAACTTATGAACTGCAAATTTAATATGACACTAAACCACTATCAGATCATTGTTTATTTTGAAACCTTTTAATCAAAAAGCACAAGCCAGTAATGTATAAAATAATTTATAAGAAGATACATACATCCCATAAAATGGAATATAGATTTTGAATATTCTGGACAGTTCTAGCTTACCCTTCATCTCTACAAAGATTCCTAATATTTATTGTAATATTCATTACACATATCTAATTCAATTTACTTTCCCCCAATAATATGACTTCATGCCTCTATCTGAAAGCATGTCTCAGGCTTTTAACATTTTTCAATGTCAAATTAAATTTAAATATTAGGTCTATTCTGAAAGATAGTAAAACAAGACTTTTATTCTTTTTAATAACTTTTTGTCTCAATGATAATCTGAAGGATGTCACAATATGCTTTTGAATAAAGAACACTCTAATCTACAGGTAATTCTAGAGTTCCCTTTATTCCTTGATATAGGAGATGGAATTTTTATGGGAAAGGTGTTTTTCTGTGGTAGAAGAGCAACCCTCTAATTCAGATGTAGATTTGAGAAGGGTATTTTATATCAATAAACTTTTCACAGCATTTTTTTGTTGGGGTAGGCTGCTTGTTCATTTCTGGGTGCCCAGATTCCCAAAATAATCACACAGAAACTATATTATTTAAATCACTGCTTGGCCAATCACTTAAGCATATTGTTATCTAGCTCTTATATCTTTGGTTAATCCTTGTCTATTAATCTGTGCATCGCCATGTGGCTGTGGCTTACTGGCAAGGTTCCAGCATGTCTGTTCCCAGCTGCAGCTGCATGGCTTCTCCCTGACTCCACCTTCTATCTCCCAGCATTGTTTAATTTTCCCTCCTAGCTCTATTCTGCCATATCAGAGGCCAAAGTAATTTTTTATTCATTAACCAATAAAATCAACACATATACAGAAGGACTTCCCATATCATTTTTTATCTTTTTTATACTACCCACAAATTACAGTCACTTTTTCTGTGTTCAACCTAATACAATAAGTGTAGTGTCCACCTCTTTACTGGGCCTTCATTATCCCATGAAGCATCTAACATCAGGTAAAATATATAAAATTTGTATAGTTATTATTTTTGTTAATATCCCCTAGGTCAATTTAATATTTTTGGCATGTTGTGTTTTTGAGAAAGTTTTGGTTTCTCTAAACTTTCTTCCAAAATCCATTGTTTTATCAGAGATGTAGAAATGCTTTGTATCAATACTTAAAAAATGTATTTCACAAAAATACTTTTCTTTTTCTTGAATGATATATCTTTCAGATTTTGAAAGATATGCAAACATACTTTTTATTAAAATCAAAATTTGAAAATTATTAAGGACTGCATGTATGCATTTCCCATGAGAAAATATATTAAATCAACAGAGGATTATGAATCATTTTAAAGAAGTTTAGATTTCCTAAGGTGTCTTATATATAATGTAAATCTTTCTATCTAATATTTATGAAAATTTTCCTGCCAGATTTGCTATTATAAATTTTAAGATGAAACACTCAGAATGTACACATGGTGATAGTTGCAAATGGTAGCATAAGTAACATAAAGTGAGACAACACTTGCATTTCCCTACTAGGCAGAACCCTGCTCTTCTTCCTGGAAGTGGAGAACTTTCACAAATATTCCAGAAGGTCTACATGCATAAGGTGAAGACAACTGGTCATGAAATTGTGCTTTATATAGAATTAATCCAATGTACATGTTTTGTTCTTTTTACAATGAGATTAACAAAAATGTATCTGGGTTTCAATCAATGTGCTAGTTTAGTGTTAGACATAAACCTGACATGTCTAGAATCATGAAGGAAATCTTACTGAGGAATTACCTCTAAGAGGTTGTTCAAAGACATGTCTGCTAGAGACTGACTGGATTGTTTATTCATGTAGGAAAAGACAGTGCACTATATGAGACATCATTCCTTAGGCAGGGTATACTGAGTATATACTGAGTATTAGAAAGGAGAAAGCTTGGAGAAAACAGTAAGTAAGCAAATACAAAAATAGCATAGGTTAATTCACTTCTATCTGCCCTTTATCTGAGATATGAAGTTATTAGATATCTTAAAATTTTGTCACTTGTCACTTCATATTCTAATAGACCATAGCCTGTAATTGTCAGCCATATAAACCTTTCTTCTGTAACTTGCTTTTTCTCAGATTATTTTTTCAAACAATGGAAAAGATGTTAAATCTGAAAATGATATCAAAAAATACATTTTACAATGATGAGATTGAGAATGAGGGTATTTATGACTTTCGATTGCTTTCCTGGAAAATTTTAGAATACTTTACAACTTTGTTCTGGAAAAGCAGGCAAGTACTAAGAGGGCAATGGCTATGTCTGCAAAAATATGGAAAAGAATAGTACTGAGAGGCATGTAGAATATTTGAAATGGCTAGTGATGTTTCAGTCAGATCTAGTGAGATAACATAGTACAAGTATAGTGAAGATTCAGGCTGAAGACCAGAAAAGACTGATTGTTTATGATGAGAATCCAAGAGTTATATGTTGAACAAATCTACATGTATAGACAAGGTCAATGATCAGGAATAAATAATAGCACCTATTTGATATCTATTTAGTATTTTTTATTGTTTTACATAGCATACTTTACTAAAAGAAATGTTAATTCCTTTGGAGTACATTTTACTATTGTTTAGTTAATTCAACTTTTTGGACATTTCTTAAAGAATGCATAGCAAAAGCTGATGGTTAAAATAATTATTTTTCTCTTGTAGTTATTATTTTTATGGGAAAACATTTATAACACTTTTTCACATTTTGTGCATTACTAATTAAGTGGATTAGAGTAATAGTCATGTGTAGTAAGAGGTCCGCCACCTGGCTTGCTTAACCCCAGAAATAACCACATAGAAATTGTATTAATTAAAGTACTGCCTGGCCCATTATATCTAGCCTTTTCTTGGCCAACTCTCACATCCTGATCTAACCCATTTCTACCAATCTGTGTTCACCACAAGGTTATGGCTTACTGGGAAAGATCCTAACCAGCGTCAGTCTCAAGCAGGAGATTCATGGCGTCTGCCACACTGCCCTTCTTTCCAGCATTCCATTTTGTCTACTCCACCTACCTGATTTCTGCCCTATCAAAAGGCCAAGGTAATTTCTTTATTCACCACTGAAAGCAATACAAATACAGAAGAACCTCCTACACCAATATTGACAATCAAGTAACAGAATTCTGGCACATTACTTCAGCAGTGTGGCATTACCACTGAGAATCAGGTGTCTACAATATGATTAGGTTAGTCAGAATATAAATGAGTAAGGCAAATTTTTATTGAATATTTTCACTTAGAATATTGTAGAAGAAATAAAAATATCGTATTCTGGTCTCAGATAAAAATAATTTCTTATGCTTTGATATTTTAATCATTCAAATCATTTAAAATTTTAGAGTCTATTCATAAATAAGAAAACATCTTGGAAAACCATCAATAAAAACAATAGTTAAGAAAACATTAAATGTAATTAATTGCATATTTTTTCTTAAAATTTCCCATTATTTATTTATAAATACAAATCTAAGTTGATGGGTTCAAATTATTCTACTTTGATCAGAAACAGATATTTGCCAAAATACATTAAAAAGTATTTATGTATGTACTTAACAGATTTCTATTAAGGAAATAAGTAAAGCCTGCCATCATAAAAAAATGTGTTATAGTAAATCTTTTAAAAATTGATCCATTAATGAAGAAAATTAACAGAGATTTTTCACACTATTTGTAACAGTAGACCTAAGAAGGGATAACATTTCTTTTCATCTTTTTAGTTGCAGGAACAGTAAGATAAAAACAAACACCTGTGAGAGACAGTCTTTCAAGTAACTCTCAACCCCTGATAAGTCACATAAGGATACGTCTTTCTCCTGACCCTATCTTTACCAATTTACAAATGGTCATAAAGTCTGGAAGTGACATATTACCTTGTAAATCTCTCCCTGGTTCAGGTTTACTGAACGTAAAATCTTTGTTCTACATTTTAAGACTGGGTGACAGTGGCCTTATGTCCACTCTCAGATTTCAGTTCATCATTTTATTTTAGTCTCTGTGTGTGCAGGAAAAGTCTTTTAGCATTGCGTGGAAAGAAGTACTTGAAAATATGGAGGTCCTTGTGACTGGGGGAAAGAGGCAACTCTAACTATTCATGATCCTATATGCATATCATTGAAAATGATCTTGCCAACTCTTTTATATGTAGGATAAAATATTATTACATTAAACTTTTGACCATATTATGTTTCATTTGGAACTCTAGTATAAAGGTATATCAGACACGCAGATGTGGGTTACTGGTTTTTCATCTAACTGAATTGTTTCTTTGGGATTAAGAACAAGCTGATTGCCAGGCAGTGGTGGGGCACACCTTTAATCCCAGCACTCAAGAGGCAGAAGAAGGCAAATCTCTATGAGTCTGAGGTCAGTATCATCTAGAACCAGTTACACGACAGTCTGCAAAGCTACAGAGAAACCCTGTTGGAAAAAAAAATAGAAGCTGATTAAATTTTATCTGCTAGCTCCTTTCTCATTGTTGTTGCTATATATTTTATGTTCTAATGATTACATTGAGGGGTAAATATTCTTACCATTTTTGAGTATTTTATTGACACACATGTGTTGATTAGAATGTATTTCTAGTGCATCCATCAATTTATACTTCAGAATTTTTTTAATGCACTTTTACTTGAAGTGTTGTTTTCTTTGTGGTAACACATGAGTATAGTCTTAGTATTTGGGAGATAGAAGCAGAAAATGAGAATTTAGAGACAGGAATGGGCTAATAAATATCAATAAGAAATATTATTGCCAATAAAAATATATCAATAACATATAACATCTTTCTTCTCATCAAAAGTACTGTGTTTAAAAACAAATTATTTTAGAAGAGTAATTTAAATACATTAGAATTTTATATATGCATTTTTATTGATCAAAATATTTCATTTTATTCAAGTAAATTCCATGTGTAATATACATAATGAAAACAAATTGACAATTTTTGTTAGTACCAAATTATTTCATAAATATATACTGTATTACACTTCAAATTAAAACATCTTGCAATATATAAACCATTACAACATAAAACATTTCAATTGATATATTTTTAAAGACAAGACACTTTTCAGATTTTTGTCTATTAAGTGAATCCTACAACACAGACACTTTCCAAATTTTCCATGCAAAAGTGTAGATTCTAATATTCATTAAATCTATTCCTGGTTAAAATAGTTAGCACTTTTTTCATTTATATTCCTAATATTTCACTTTTTGAAGAAACTATAATTATAAATACTATTTAAAAGCACTTTTCCCTTCAATGGTTTTGTAGATATAAGTGACTAATCTGTTGACACAGTCCCTCCCAGGAAGTAGCATGTTTATTTGAAAATTTTCTTTTCTCCCAAAATAGCTGCTTATTTCTGAATGTAGATTATAATCCACTGAGAAGAAAAATGCAATTAAATGTTATTTTAAAAGATACTGAAGAGAATGGTATTTTAATAGAAGCTGATTTGTAATGAAAAACCAGCGGTCCTTTATCACATTCCCTCTACATTTTTGCAGCTAAATGTTTAATATAGATTAATTATTTCAAATAAAATTTCATTTCTAAGAAACACCAATTAAATATTTATATCAGATACAAGCACATTCAAATTATTTGAAGAGTATCCCTATGAGATTCGATTCTAGTTTAAATACAGCATATTGAGATTTGCTAATACAACAAAAAATACCTCTTTTTAAAAACTTAGATACAATATGCATGTCTAACAAAAATAAATTTTGGCAGTTCAAACATCCAGATATGAAATTAAAACACAAATTTTTTATCTGTAAGGAAATGTAAAGTATAAAAAGTTAAATATATCAAATACATCTTTTCTTTCTCAAATGCTATAAAAATAATAAGTATATGATAATTTATTACTAAAAACCTGCTACTTCTTTAATTTTTACAAATTTAAATTTCACTACATTTTCCTCCTTCCTTTCTCTTACCCCTGACATGTATTTCTTTACTTGCTCTCATTTTCATGATCTCTTTTTATTTATTTTGGTATATATGCATATAAATAAACATACAAATAAAACCTGCTTATTTTCTGTACTCTTGGCTATATATATATATATATATACATATACAATTATAATTTCATGACTAACTGCTGGTTACTGAATATTGAATTAGGGTCCTTTAACTTCAGGAAGACTAATTTTTTTCCTCCGTTAGCAGTTGTTACTTGCCAGTAGTTCTTCATCCAGGGGTAGGCTCCTATATACTTTCCCCATGTCTTATTATCATATGTGTTGACTTTATCATTGGCATAATCCTGTTTATGTAGTCAATTTATTAAGGTACTGTGGGTGAGACATCCCTGTAATTTACAGGATACACAATCTCACAGCAGACTTCCTCACCCTCTGATTCTTATAATCTTTCTCTAACCTCTTCTGTAAAGTTCCCTGAGTGTTAGGTGTGCGGGTTGTGTTGTAAAGTTATCGAATGTGGCTGAATAAATCATAATCAGTTGTTCTTTTCGTTTTGATCACCTATGACTTTTATTAATTTTATCTATCTGCTGAAAAGAGAAGGGTGTTTGATTTTATGAGGGGTGTATATTGCATGTCTCTGTCTCTGTGATTATAAGGATACACAATTAGAGTATAAGGATACACCATTAGAAAACATTAGAGAAGCGGAAATAGTAGGTTCTCCTCAATATGACCACGCAATACCCAGGAAGTTGATTAGGTGTCTGGTACAAGTATGATCTCCCACTTCTTGAGTGGTTCAAACCTAATTTGATAGCTGTCAGTTCCCACCAAGAGATTAGTGCCACTATTGTATCTTTATTTATAGTTTTCCATGTGCGTCTTTGTTGTATGTAGGGTTCACAGCAGAATGGGGATATTAATAACTTCCCTCATTTGATCTGAGAGTTTAATTGTTAAAACCTAACTGTGCCTTATATAACAACAAGGAAGATTTATGGAATATTTTAAAAACCTTGTAGTTATATTTGCTCAGTAAACAGTACAAAAGAAACTAAGTCATACACATGACATTTCAATGGTGTCATTAGTTTAATAAGAATGTCATTTACAGACTATGTCACCAAACAAAATTATTGACCAGAGTAAACAAAACTAGACTAATCTGTTTGATAGGATTTAAAATTTGATGGAATCCTGTCTCTATCTCCATCCGTCGCCCGATGAAGATTCTTCTGCACTTCGACTGGACCTTGGGAGATCAATCCATTGCTCTTGTGTGAATGTGGGTCTCTGTCTCTATCTCCATCCATCGGACGAAATTTCTATGGGATGTGATCAAGATATTCATCAGTGTGACTATGGGACAATGATAGTTCCGGCACCCTCTCCTCTGCTGCCCAAGGACCTAGCTGGGGACATCCCTGTGGACACCTGGGATCTCCTCTAGAGCCAAGTATCTTGCCAGTCCTAAAATGACTCCAATAATGTAGATATCTTATTCCCTTCTCCAACACCCACCTTTCCTC